>JAPYMA010000651.1:0-177466 GCA_035041965.1 Anisakis pegreffii | reverse complement strand
TAGTGTATTGTTCAATGTTAATATTGTCGATGATAAACTTGTGAAGGTATTAATGATGCTTCATATGTTTTAACTGGGGGGGATTTTTAGAACTTTTTAATTGAATTGTTAATGTTATTTGTGTTATGTTACCATCATTGCTTTGTATTATTGTTATTGTCACTGTATTGTCAAATGTTGAGAAGTTTAGATCACTTGAAACAATTTGAAAATATTTTAAACTTTGACGCAGATTATTACCCAATGGATTTAGCTTTATCTCTGTTCTTTAATGTTGTGAATTAATTGATTTGTATATTACATACAATGCATATATTCATATATATTGCCGCAAATTATCATGTATGTTTTCATTATTCATTTATTGATTTATTTATTCATTTATCTTGAACATTCATAGTTGGTGTTGATATTGTAAACCTTTTTGTAGGAGATGTGGATAGGGCGAAGGAGGGATGCGGCACGTAATGACCCGCTTAACTCCGGAGCCAGAGGTAGGGACTTGGACTGGCTATAAATATGGCCCATCCCACCTGATTGAAATTTTTTTTCAGTTTCTACACCTCACCATTCCCCATCCCCTCCCCAATGTGGACTCTATTACGTGAATTCGTGTTGGACTCTAGCATAGATATGAGACTATCATATTTGCTGATATGTATTGAGGTAGCTGTCAGAGGTTACACTTAACTTGATTTAACTTAGTCATAGCTTCGACTTGACTGTGACTGCATTATAAGCTCACTGAGCCAAAACTTTGACACGATTTGACTGAAGATTTATCAGATGTTGATTGAGTTGGTGTAGCGCTTAGCGGGCTTTGACTTTGCTTAGTCAAGCGTTATTTACTGTGAGCCATATTAGCATGCGATTAAGAGGAATACTTAGCTATCTATGGACAACCTGACGCAATATCCTAGTCATGTCGTGGATGAGATTGAAGCTCTCGGAATTGATCGCTCTTTAGAATTAAAGATATCACATGAGAGGGTATGTAGTTTGTTGTGAGAGGAGCTGTGATTGGGGTTGATAATAGCTGCACTGGCGTATGAAAAAATGAAAACTATCCCTGTAAAAATGAGTTTTACAAATGTAGGGTATGAATCGCCTTATGAAGTTAGCGGTAGGTCTGGAAAGTTCGCCTGGACCACTCACCCGAAGAGTCGAGTCGCTAGGTGGTGATTCGAAGAACGTCTCCCTCATAGTGCTGTTTAGTGACAGCTGAACTGGGTTGGATGCGATATCATATGTGCAGTTAATGGTCATTTTAAAAAGAGCATATTTTGATTGCGTGGGTGATCCCAACCCGTCGAGCTGCCAGCAAGAGGGGCTAGGTTTAGATAAATGCGACAGGCGTTCCCCGCCTACCGGCAGTCTCGGCGAATTGGGGAGAAACAACTTAAAATATGCTAGCGATATTTACCCGAGTATCGCTGGCATTTATTCTTCGGAACATATTACGGGCGTTCCCGGCCCGGGAAAGGCGCCGATTTGACCGGGGATAGGGAATGCGCGTAAGTTGGCCTGAGTAGTGCCTTTGGGCATTTGCTCAGGTAACGAGGGTTCCCGGACTCACTGTGCGCACTTTCTCTTAACAGGGGGGAATTATAATCGGGCTGACCATTGGCTTGCACATCTGAACTCGTTTCACTCAGTTCAATGTTGTTAAATGCTCTACAAGGAGAAATTTCTCGGGTGTTTGTGGTTTCTCGCCGAAGCTTATCTATTAGCTAGTGTCATGATGGCATTCATACACATTCTCTGATGCAATCCTTATTTCCCTTACCAGTGCAGTTGTTGTCTATTAAGGTTCTTAGTGACTTTAAGGAATCCATTCGAATGGGAAGAGAAGCATTATGGGTTCTTCAGTTTTGTTTTGATAGCTACACTGGCATATGATAGGCTAAAAATATCCCTATAAAACTGAGTTCCATGAACGTAGGGTATGAATAGCCTTATGAAGTTAGCGGTAGGTCTGGAAAGTTCGCCTGGACCACTCATCTTGTAGAGTCGAGTTGCTGACTGGTGACTCGAAGAACGTCTTGCTCATAGTGCTGTTTGATAACAGCTGGAATAAAGTTCCAATGTTATTAAATGCGTTATGAGGAGAAATCTCTCAGGTGTTTGTGGTTACTCGCCGAAGCTTATCTATTAGCTAGTGTCATGATGGCATTCATACACTTCTATGATGACATCCTTATTTCCCATGCCAGTGCAGCTGTTGAACGTCCTTAGTGCTAATGAGGAACTTGATAAGTTTAAGAAATCCATTCAAATGAGAGGACAGGCATTATGGGTTTTTCAGTTTTGAATTAATAGCTATACTGGCATATAAAAGGAAGAAAAATAACCTCATAAAACTGAGTTTCATGAACGTAGGGTATGAATAGCCTTATGAAGTTAGCGGTAGGTCTGGAAAGTTCGCCTGGATCACTCGTCATGTAGAGTCGAGTTGCTGACTAGTGACTCGAAGTCTCAGGTGTTTGTGGTTACTCGCCGAAGCTTATCTACTAGCTAGTGTCATGATGGCATTCATACACATTCTCTGATGCAATCCTTATTTCCCTTGCCAGTGCAGCTATTGAACGTCCTTAGTGCTAATGAGGAACTTGATAAGTTTAAGAAATCCATTCAAATGAGAGGACAGACATTATGGGTTTTTTAGTTTTGAATTAATAGCTATACTGGCACATAAAAGGAAGAAAAATAACCTCATAAAACTGAGTTTCATGAACGTAGGGTATGAATAGCCTTATGAAGTTAGCGGTAGGTCTGGAAAGTTCGCCTGGACCACTCATCATGTAGAGTCGAGTTGCTGACTAGTGACTCGAAGTCTCAGGTGTTTGTGGTTACTCGCCGAAGCTTATCTACTAGCTAGTGTCATGATGGCATTCATACACATTCTCTGATGCAATCCTTATTTCCCTAGCCAGTGCAGCTGTTGTCTGTCATTAGTGCTAATAAAGCACTTGATAACTCTGAGAAATAGATTCAAATGGGATATGAAGCATTGTGGGTTCTTCGGTTTGTTAACAGGGAAATATTTGAGTACCATCAAATTTTAAAGTCGTCGCCTCTGTTCTTAATAGTTGACCACTTCCGAGAGCTTATGTCCCAGGCCAAGGTTTAACTGGATGATGCGATTTGGGCTACGCATAGAGGTTAGAACATTCTCTTGACCACTAGCACAAGGTCTTTTCAGGTTTGGAATGAGCTGATGTGTGTGTTCCCAGTAAGGTGTTTTGGAATTAGTGGTTTTGAGGTTTTGAGGTAACATTATGAAAATTTCTCATAATTTATGATTCGACCATTCAGGTGATCACTTAAGGAATAGAAAGGCAGGTAGCTTTCCTCAGATTGCTCTCATGCATTGTGTAGCCGGAGACAAGACCTCAGTCAAGCTTCACTTACAATAGCTCGAATTGACTTAAAACTTATTTTGAGTTAAGCCAACACGATTGCATCCCGCGTGATTCTGTTTCGTTTTTAAGACATTCTTTAAAACGTGTTCATGTCATATTGTTTTCGATCGTCCGATTGGATGTAACAATTGAAATCCCGTATTTATGTGAGTATTTGTTTGATTGTTCTCTTGCTGTTGTTGTTGTATGTACATTGGCATGAAATATATAGGCATCGGATGTATAGGTGTGAAATATGTTAATTTGATTATGTTAATTGTTGTTTATAATAATTTGTTTGATTGTCATGTTACCATGATTATTTCTTGCTGTTGTTGATGTGATGATTATTTCGTGCCTTCATCACTTTGTTCATTCTGACGTTGTTCATTACCGTGTTTTCTATGCTGTCGCGCCACGCATAATGAGGGGAGGTATTGCTGGTCATGATTTAGTGGCGTTCCATGATTGAGACAGAATCGCAAAATGCGTAGAGACCCGCGCACAAAACACTCGGGTGCAATTCGACGTCACATGATAGGGATAGGTTCAGGTTTGAAGCTCTTGCTGGACGTAACCTTGCTGAGATTTAGATAAATTTGAAAGTGTTAATGGTGCATGGCGCGACAGCTGTATTAAATGTTTTTCCACGTGTTACCACACATTACACCGAGATCGTCTGGAAGGATCAACGAGTCGTCAGGATCTGACGAGTTTAGGATTGTTAAGGCAGCAACTGATGCAGTTTTGTGAGGATAGGTTTGAGTGAATTCAAGTGCAGTGCAGGTTCTAGGATTGTTCACATCGCAGTTGGAGGGAGACTAAGAACATGAAATTCAAAGGCTTCTGGAAATATTGATGTGAGAAGGCACCTAGAAAATTTGCTAATGCAAAACGCTGTTAGTGATTCAGCAAAATGTAACTGAAATGAGTAATCATAAATTAAGGAACATGTTATAGGAAGATCGCACGCATAACATAGGCATAGTGAGACAATTCTCGAGCAATGAATTAGCTTCTTTCGAAGAACATGTTGGTTGACAGAAAAAAAAACACAATTCTCGAATAAGGTGATAGATCCTCTCGAAATGAAACGGAGTTCATGAAAGACATTTAGTCATTTATCATAGGATAGGAATTGATAAGGAAATAGAGCATTCATGGTATAGTGTCTGATGCATGTTAGTGTAAATCGTAAGATGAGATCAGTAGGTAAGAGTGAGCGTCACTGTTTGAGATTTAGTAATGTGCACAGAAAAGGTTGCTGTCTGTGGTATATGTTCAATTTTTTCTTCTGTTGAGAGCACGCAACTTCGAAAGAACCCTCCGCATTTCCCTCCTGCAGCCGTGAGTCATGATTCGTACCGAAATTTTCAAGGGTATTCAATCAGCGCTTCTGAATGTGCATGCATGCTCTTCTTCATTTATATGTGAGTGGGGATATTTGTGAATAAGCATGCAAAGACGGTGGCAACTGTAATGGTAAGTGCTCAAGTACATAGCAAATGTGGTGGTAATAGACATGGTAACTGTAATGGTAAATGTACATGCATGCTCCTCTTTCCAACTGTAATGCTCAAGCTGAGCGTCATTTCATTCACTTCTGTAGTAGGAGCATTTGGAAACTCAGGTTACTCCACCCAGCAGTCACTAGAAACACATAATATCTCGACAATGCGGGTTTTGAAATCGTAATAGATATGTATGGTCAAGGTTTTTGTGAAGTTTCTAATGAGATCATTCTTTGCGATAAGATTGGTACCAATCGGTTCAGTTTGACGAGTGTACATCGAAAAGCACAAAATTATGGCTGCATGAGAGAAGTGGGGTCAGAAAAATCCTGCAAACGAGCAGCGGAACACAATGTTGTAATTGTTTCGTTTTTTTGATTTCTTTCTGAGAAATCGGACGGAAGAAATCGCTATGACGATGCTTAGAAATCGAGTAGTAACACATTTTGCGGTCAGAACACAAGAATGGCAACAGCTAGTGAGCTGGTTCGTATTTCATTGCATACAGTGCCTCATTACAACCCGATTGATGCCAAATTTGTGATACTTTAAAAAATAAATCCATTGGCCGAAAATCATGAAACGACGATTTTCGCGGTTTTTAGGTTTTTGTTAGTGGATCGGAGCTCTCCCTGTGATATTGTTGTTCAGACAGCTAAAGCCATCTTGATCCACTCTCAGCATCTCAAAATGTTTATCCTAAGCTGAGATATGATATGTCGAAAATGCGGATTTTGAGATAGTAGGGGGATGGATCATGATTTTTGCGAAATTTTTGAAGTGGAAATTTTTTGTTCCTTTTTCGATAATTTTGATATTTTATTTCCACGTAACACAACACAAGTTTTTACCATTTATCTTTATTTATTAGAAATCTTTCATAATACACATTTACATCATTACTGTTTACAACGTTACTTTCATAATGTATTGCAACATTCCTTCAAATGCATAATAACCATCACGAATTATTTCAAATTAAATACACATAATTTAAATCCACAACAGTAAAAAATACCAATGAGCATTGCATGAAAACATGATAGTATTATGAAAAATTTGTAAACAAAAGTAAATATCACAGGAAATAAAACAAAAAGTAATGGAAAATAATGATACTTCATTACGAATATAAGTCGAAGCAATTAGAATTCGATTCAATTGAAAGAATGAAATAAAGAATGATTAACTTATACTAATTGAAAGATCTGAGATTAATTGAATGCAATTGAAAGAATTAATTGAATTGAAAAGATGTGACAATAAGATTAATGAATTAGTTGAAAGAATAACTGAATCGACAGATCAATTCAATTCAATTAACCGTTTAAATTAACTGAAAGACAGATCTGAGACGTCCCGGGTCAACCGGAGAAACCGGATGACTGCAAACCAATCGTCATATCCGGATTGTACTACAACTATGGAATGCATTATAACTAAAGTGATTATATTAAAGTGATATCTATGTACTTTCAAAGATATTGCCGAGATCAAGATAAACGCCAATTTTAAATTTCGCGGTTACACTTCGTTGTGCCAACCTTCGAGCGGTTTTTCAAATTGTATGCAAAATTTTGACAGTTTTTTGCTTATAACTTTGCCGAAATTCCACCAAATTGACACCGTAACTGTCAGAAATATCGAGAAAAGGGTCCCAAATTCTAATCCGAAATCAAAATCAAAAATGATTCAGTGCTGATCGAGTTTGAGCGCAAAATCGATAATGGGATCGTATCGTGAAAATATTTTGCCGACCCCTCACTTTTCGGACTTTTCATTCGGTGAATCCGTGCGCCGGCCCGTTATTGGCAATGAGCCGAGACGCATTGCGGTGCGTGAGCGGTTTGAACGTGTATTAATTGTAATTTTTTAATTATTTATTGATGATTATAATGAATAGATAAGTTATATTTGTGTATTTCACAATGATTATTGTTCCACATGTTCCGTCTGTTAAGCAGTCCCAATTTAGTGCTGATTAACGCCATCTGAACCGCTTTAGAGACCTTCAAAACATATTTGTGAGGAATTACTTCAATCGTAAATTTTGTTTGAACGTTTGGTTTGCAGTCTTTATTGAGTATTTTTGTGAAATCCGAGGTATTTTTTATCTGTAGGCTTACACTATTTGTCATTGATGCCCTCCAGCATCTAGTTCGCCTAGTTTTTAACGCTGAAGTGAGAAATATTGTTCGTAGTTACTCCAAATTGGCTTGAAACTGAGCTTTTGTGTGCGTAGTTGAAGGAATCAGAATATGATTGTTCCAATGTACATTCGTGATCGAGTTTTCATTAGTTTTTGTTGTGTTCTTTTCGATATTTGCGCGTATTTACTGTGATAGTGTCGAAATGTGTCATTTTGTGTGTTTCATTGAATGAAGTCGTAATTGTAATTATGCAATTGAAAGAACTTTGTAACCGTTTGCATATTCATAAATATATTATGGAAGACTTTCTTCTTATATGAAAGACTTCAATCGATTTCAGGAAATTAAAACTTGACTGGTTAAATTTATATTCATAACGAAGTTGTCATTGTCTTTCATTGTTTTTTACTCTATT
The DNA here is from genome assembly GCA_035041965.1 of Anisakis pegreffii. Taxonomy (NCBI): domain Eukaryota; kingdom Metazoa; phylum Nematoda; class Chromadorea; order Rhabditida; family Anisakidae; genus Anisakis; species Anisakis pegreffii. Next base: position 169,989 of record JAPYMA010000651.1, on the reverse strand, counting down.
TACAGTGAAATTTATTTACGTTTACAGGATTGTTTATAATGATATCAATATTCTCGTTTTATAATGCTGTCAATATTCTCATTAGTTTTTAATTGTTGTTGATAAAAATTGTGAATCAGCTTGTGATGGTTATTATGCGATTAAAAGTTTGTTGTGACTATATTATGGAAGTAATGTTGTAAATAGTAATTATGTAAATTTATATTGTGAAAGGTTTTCAGTAAATAAAGATGAATGATGAAAACATGTGTTGTGTTACATGGAGACTTACAACGATAAATCATCGAAAAAGGAGCAAAAATTTTTCCACTAAAAATTTCACAAGTATCCCGACCTAACCTCTCACTATCTCAAAATCCTCATTTTCGATAATTAGAGATATGCAAAGAAAAAGCTGCCGTCTCTGACTTTTGCTCAATTTTTTCGTTTGTGAAGAGTCGAGAAAACCTTCTCCATTTCTCCTCGGACACCATGGGCGAGGTTTCGTATCGAAATCTTGCACAATATCTGAACAGTAAAGTGATTTGTGAACATAGTCACAAGAGAACGATGGAAGCTGAAATGGTGAATTGCTGATTTGAAAATTGAGAGGAAATGAGCGATGACTCTTACAAATACTATGATAAATCGGTTGGTTTCAGTTGTGTTTAGAAGGATGTTGTTTTCATAGATATGAACTAATCAGATTTGAGACTGATGAGAATTACGTTTATTCATTATTGCAAGGTGATGGTAATGGTGGGGAGTCATTTAACCGCGGAGGAACGGTTCCCATTGGTTGCCTTAACTGTGGGCGTGACTAGTTACCGTAGTCATTTAACTCCGGAAGTACTAATCCCGTTAGATGCATTAACTGTGGGCGCGGCTAGTTATCAAAACCATTTAGCCCCAGATGTACTACTCCCGTTGCTTGCCTTAACTGTGAGCGTGGCTAAACAATCCTAGAACGCTTCATCAACGTTGTTTTTCCGCACTCTAATGCTCTCAGTTCACTGAAGATTCTAAAACCAGGCCTTCCAGCAATTTCACGATCTTTTGCTTTCAACTTTCAATCGATTATTTTGTCTCGTTTTGCTCCTTGGCTTCGACAGTTCTCCTCAATGTTCTACTATCGATCGTTACTGGAAACAGAGGATGAAAAAGTGCTAAATTAAAGTCACTACATGATATAACTACAATTCCCTAATACATTCACTAATTATACGCCGACTGATGTAACGCAAAATGTAGCGCAAACAATGATCCACATTTCTGAAGATTTATTTTAACAACAGTCATCTCATTCGCGATAATAACAACATACAGTTATGACAATAACACATAATATTAAATAGACAATAACAATGATAAAATTGAAAGATCGCTTCATGAAACATGTAATGAAAAGGGAAGATAACCGCTGCAAATAAAACATCGAACTGAAATGATACGACGAGCATGTGTGGAACCTTGTATTCAATTCCATTCATTTCAACAACAATATGATTCAAGAAATGAACAAAACCAACATTCAATTCAACAAAACGAACAAAGCAAAGCACCGAACTATATGCTGACTTGCCATTCGAAGAAAACATCTCCAAAATTTACAGCAACGTGCAAATCCCCAGGAAATCGCCGTCTGAAACGGGAAAAAGCCTTATCTCACGCAGTTAATTCCACTTTTTTCATAAAATGGTTTCAACAATGATTACACCATGTGACAGTAAGTAATTTTTACATTATTAACTGCACTGTATTTTACTGCTGGTAAAGCAACACTCAATTAGTAAAGAGTAAATATAGATGCCGTACATAAAATTATCCAGAATAAATGTACAGTGCATATTGAACAGAAAAATATTAACGAGAAAATTTCCATTCAGCTCGATCACTACCCCCTTCAATATGATGCAACTTCTTGACGAAAAAAAGTCTCAGTTTCACGTCTGATGGATATCTCGCTCAGTTGAACTGATTAAAATGTTGTCGAAATTCACATGTCATGAAATTATCACAACATATTTTGACAAGTCCATATTACTCTCAGATATATCGTAAAATTTATGTTCAACATTACGGGTTCACTCACAAATAGCAACTAAAACTGCTTCCTTTCAATAAGCGATTGAAAAGTTCGATGTAGTCATGTATCCCCAGAGATACTGCTCCTGTTGGTTGCGCTAATTTTGGACGTCGTTAGTTACCGTAGTAACCTATCTCCGTAGCTAATGTACAAAAATTTCATCGAGCAGTTCTGCCTATATGCGAAAATATAGCTATTTTTAATGTTATCTCAAGCAATAGAGGTTACCATATTCAGGCCCACCTTACTCTCAAGTTTGCCCAGTAACACATGAATTTCCGTACACCATTTGATCCAGCAGACTCCGGAAAAAAATAAATTTTATCGAGCAATACTACTTTCTTAATAAGATATGGCTATTTTTATCAAGGTATCTCAGCAATAAGCGCAAAGGTGATTATTCATATAAATTCCATCATATGTGATCAATATCAATACCTTGCAGTGGCTCTATAGAAATTACGATTTTCGAGTTACCGGTACCCTCAGGGTTACCCGGTAACATATGAATTTCTTTGCAGCATTCGATTGCTCAGAAACTCTACTTTCAGAAAAACATATATCTTGCCGAGCGATTTTGCTTTCTTGAGGAGATCTAGCTATTTTTTTAAAGCTATCTCAACTAGCGCTGAGTCGCTCATTCACATTCCCCTATGATCACTATATATCAATTGAGAGGCTATACATAACTATAGAAATTTGAGTTTGATGTATTCAAGCTCACCGTCTTCTCAGCTTTGCCCGGAAACATATCATCATTTATACACCGTTGGATAGAGCAAAATCTCTTCTTTCTAATAATGAAATTCTGGCTTGAAAATTCCCACCTTGCGAGGAGATATATTAATTTTTGTGATGCTATTCAGGTAAAGACATTCAAGCCTACCGTACCCTCAGCTTTCACCAGTAACATATCAATTTCTTCACACCAATCGATCGAGCAGAATCTCTGGATAAATAAAATCATATATTTTGTCGAGCGATTTTGCTTTGTTGAGGAGATCTAGCTATTTTTTTTAAAGCTATCTCAACTAGCGCTGAGTCGCTCATTCAATGCACATTGTATCATTATAGATCAATGTTATACATTAATACAGCAATATAGGCGTTAAAATCTTCAAGGTACCAGTACCCTCAGCTTTGCCCGGTAACATATGAATTTCGTTGCACCATTCGATTGCTTAGAATCTCTACTTTCAGAAAAACATATACTTTGCCGAGCAATTTTCCTATCTTGAGGAGATGTAGCAATTTTCTCTTTGATATATGGTTTGCTATATTCGAGCAAGCCGTATCCTCAAGTTTGCCCAGTAACATATGGATATTTGTACATAAGTCGATCCAGCAGAATCTCTGGAATCAAAAAAACATATATATTGCTGAGTGATTTTGCACTCTTGACGAGATATAGCTATTTTTCTAAAGCCATCTCAGTTAGCGCAGAGACACTCATTCAAACACATTGTATCCCTACAGATCAATGGTAAACATTAATATAGCACTATGGGCGTTAAAATCTTCAAGGTACCGGTACCCTCAGGTTTGCCCGGTAACATGTGAATTGCTTTGCAGAATTCGATTGCTTAGAAACTCTACTTTCAGAAAAACATATATCCTGCCGAGCGATTTTGCTTTCTTGAGGAAATACACTTGACTGCATTGGTAAGTTTCATATTGCTTACGTTCAGGACTATACATTAGCAGTTGAGAGATCTCGTCTTACGGACATCAAGAGAACATCGTTCAAAGCCACACTATCCTCAGATTTACCTCGAAGCATGATGGTTTCTTCACAGCGCTCGATTCTTCAGTTTTTCCGATTTCTGAAAAATACATATGTTCCAAGTAATAATTAATTGGAACATATGTATTTCTCAGATTTTCTGATTAATTATTCTTTCGACATCGAGTGGTTGTTTCGTCAATCGCAGTGAGCGATCGGCGGAATATTTATTTTATTAGAGTAATGATTATTTATTGAATTGGTATTTGACTGCGTTTAATTATGCAAAGTATTCACGGCGACTAATTATTCACTCAGTTGTGTTCGGTTGGCCTGCTCGCCTAGCCAGCGGGGTGGCGTATATTGAGGCTAAGACAATGCGCACGGAAACGCGAGCATTGTTGGGTCAGCAACGTTGTAAACGTTTGATAGCCTGATCAATCCAGGTAAACAGATGTTCCCGACGGATTTTGCAGAGTTCCACATACAACCCATTCGTTTGATAATGTTTCTTGTTTTCTTAAGTGAGAGTCAGTCGTCTTCTTAACAAAATCGACATTTGAATGCTGATTGTGAGCAATTCTCCGTGTTCGAAGGCAATTCTCCATTCACTGTGTTACTGTAATGCACATTTCTCTTATATGAGAGGCCAGAGCGCGAACAAGTTAACATTGGGCGGTCGTATCTTTCATTTCATTGAATTTTGGCAAAGGGTTACATACGGAGTAACATTGAATGGTGGTTGCGTTTTAATCACTTAAAGTGAATTCGTCGTCAAAGAGTTTGCTGAAGTTGATTTGTGGATGTTTATTTATGAATAGATTTGGGGGTGTGAAGTTCTTTCTGAAAGGTTTGCCATTCCTGTCGATTATTGCCGGAGGTACTGTTGGTCTGTACTTCGTACAACAAGTTAGATTCGACTTCCGTAAATCGAAACGTATCGAAACAAATTGCGAGTTATTGGTTAGTAGGTTTTGGCTGTTTCTCTTATTTGTGCTTTCATTTTGCATTTTCGTTGTTTAACAAACGAACAACTATTATCTCATGTTTGGTTGTTGTTTGCATATCGATCGTGCGCAATTTTGAAGTTATTGTTCATGAATTAGTAATGTTCACGTTGTTTAAGCTCAGGATTGCATGCAGCTGTACACACTATTATCACTGAAAAGTAATCGTAAATCGAAGCGAAGTCATCATTCACTTTTTTGCTCTCACCAGTGTTGGAAATAACTTTATCTTTGTCATAATAATTATTGGTTAATTACAATGTCATTCCTGTTTTAGAAAGAAGATCTCAGTGGTCTTGGTATTCCAGTGAAGAAAAACGTTTCAATCGACAGTGTTCTAAAGGTTTTTGTTTGGTTCATATATATGTACAATTTCATGAATTGTCTTCATATTTTTTCATTGCAATATAAACTGTTTACAATTTTCGGATCATAAAATTATCTGAAAAATAAAGAGTGAGAGGTTATATTTTTAGGAAGTCGAGGAACTGGACACGGAGCATTGGGAAAACATTCGTGGACCACGTGAATTTGAGGATAATTCTGAATTCCTCGAAGCTAAGTGAGGTTTTACTGACATCTGTCACAGTGATGGGGATTTGGATTACTCCAAATTATCTCTTTCTTCGATGGTACTAAAATGAAACGAATTTTGGTGTTTGGCTTTTCTCGGAAAATTTCTAACGATTTGATTGTATAAATTGTACATTATGGGTGTTTTTGATCCTAATTGTTGCTCGATAAGCTTGTGACTGCTTTAAGAATGCGAAAGTTTAGAGTGATTCAGAAAAATATCTGAAAATATCAAAAATTTAAAACATCTGCTTAACGTTTAGAAGAAAGCGTGAAGAAAGTCTTGCGAAACGTAGAAGAACGGTACTGAAAGGTGGAGAGGAACTGTAGGAAACGCAGCAAAAGTGTCAATCGCATCAACAAATAGATGTCTGACGAATTATCCGAAGATCCACTTGATAAGTTAGTGTTTTGCTTATTGATAAATGTATTGTTTATTATGTTTGATTCGTTCTCAGATTTATTCATTATCATTTATTAGTGGTACTTATTCATTTTTATCGATCTTAAATATCATTTGAAGCGCGCATCGTGTCCGGTCATCTGGCGACAATTCAGACATCCCACCCCCGCCTCCAAGTGCACCAAATACGAGCACAATCGCAGTTCACGGTAGCGACCGAGCTCCGTCCACTGTAGCGTCTTTTTCGAACATCGAACCTCAGCTGTCCTCATCGAGTGCCACTGGTAAATAGTCAATTCAGCTATTTACTCAGTTTCGTTTGCTTGTTTAGACACTCATTTGTTCCTTAAAATAGTGTTGCGATTGCAAAAATGTGGAGGAATTCTTTTCGTGCGAGTTTTGATGTCGGAATTCCTCTCTTCAAGTGGAAATTTATTGACAGTTGATGAATTGGCAATGAGAGGCAATTGAGTGCTTTGTTGTAACATTGATCGATAAAACTAAACGAACTCAACCATTGACTGAGTCTGAGTTCACTGAACTAGCGATCAATTAAAAGGCTGAAAAATATGGTCATTTTTTCCATAAACTGATGAGTATCTTTCGGCTATTGTGCAGAAAGAAGGCTTCGAAAGGTGAATAATACAACTAATGTTATTGGTAAAGTAGAGATATTTACTCAGCACATTTGAATTGTAATCGCTGATTTAATGAATAACAACCGGTGAGTCGATGGATACAGAAGTTTCAGGCCTAAATTCAGTAACAGATCCATCGATCAGTAGCGATAATCGTCATCAATCGCGTCCGCAAGCGCACTCCTCTGACTTGTCAGCAAATTCAACTCTAGGCACAGATCATCCAGCAACCATCTCAGACCCGAACACCCATACGACTCCGTCATCTTCAACAGCAACCAGCACTCTACTCGCCAGTGCTCCTTCATCCCATTTCTCCACAAGCAATAATCCGTCTCTTCTAGATTTCATAGATCCAACTTCACTTACCGTCAATTTATCGTCTAATTCATGTATGTTTTGATTGTCATTGGCGTTGTAACGGTTGTTATCATTGAGTTGTTATGCCAATGCGATGTTTTTGATAATAATTCCACTCGCTGATTGAGCAATTGTACATCTGAAGTTTTTAGTGACTTCAAATCCCACAGACCCGATACCGCCAGCCCAAAGGGCGATTCAAGTGCCATCATCGAGTAGTGCCACTCATCCAGCTGATCCAGAAATCAAAGAAGAAGATCTTGTTGATCCGATTGTACTTCGTCAAATTGTTGAACTTGGCTTCGAAGAATCTATCGCCATATTAGCGTTATTCAAGACAAAAGGTTTGATTGCTGCCTGTCTCTGCTCAAATACTTGCATAATCTATATTATTTTTCTCTATTTTGAGTTGTAAGTGTTTCAATACTTCGACTGATTCTAGAACAGAATTTTATTATTCTCTGTGATTGTTATAGGTGTGGGAGGAACAGAAGCAGCTGTTAACTGGATTCTAGAGCATAGTAACGAAAGCGATTTTGAATCTGAAAACGGAGAAGAATTGGACGATATGGGAGGTAAATATTTCATTGTTATTATTACTGCTGTCAATACCATATGAAAGCAGATGTGAACTATTATCTAAAATATTCGTATTTGAATTGCATGGCATTATCCAGCGTGCCTGTCAGTATCGATCTGGCCGGTTCAGTGCGATAAATTGTTGGTGCTGTAGCCTTTTCGCTATCTTCGTTCACTAAACTTGTGTAGTTTTGATATTTGAATTCACAAATGAATAAAATTTAAAGGTGCGCAATCGTCATTAGCTGCAGTCTGTCAGCCACATAAAATGGTCTTCGTCGTTAATATGAGTCTGAAAATGGGCAATGGTAAAATGGCTGCGCAAGTTGGACATGCCACACTTGGCGTCTATCGATGTGCACAGAAAAGTGAAGAGGTAAATTTCGTTGTTTGATTTATTGGTTAGCCATTTGTTGGATTTGATGTATTGCTTTTATAAATTATTCGTGCGTTCGTTTTGTTCCCTAACAGAAATAATTCTTAAGGGTCAACGTGCACTTGATGCGTGGCGTTTGAGGGGTGAAATGAAAGTGGTAGTCAAAGGAGAAAGCACAGAGCAATTGTTGGATTTATTCAAACAGGCAAAAGATATCGTAAGTTGTAGCTCTTTTTTTTGTTTTTCGAGTGTAACGGTTATTTGCTTTATCATATTTAAAATTTTGAAGGGTCTATTTGTTTATGTGGTGTCTGATGCGGGTCGAACGCAGATACCAGCAGGTTCGCGAACCGTTTTGGGTGTATTCGGACCTTCTGAAACTGTTGATACAGTAACTGGAAATCTGAAGTTACTTTAAATGAATGTTACTGATGAGATAGATATATATGTATATGCATGCTTTTCTTCATTGTGAATTATTATTCATTTGAATAAAATAAACGAAATTTTTGATGATTGGAACAAACAATAGCAGTAATGAAGGAAACTTCATTATTGGTATTGCACCGATTAAGTCATTTTAGGGATTGAATGCCGTTCGAATGTTCCCAAAATGTTCGTTTTTTTCGTGATTTCTATCCAGTTCCGTTGTTGCTTTTTTACGAAGTCTTTTCGAATGAATATTGATTTTGTGGGATAGCATCAGTTTGAAATATTGATTTTCATAAGCAATGGTTGCGTTTCATTTGAAATAGCATCGGTTTCATAAGTGAATATGTTGCCTTGCCTGAAATCCACATTTAATGTGAATAGATTATACATCATTATTTGGCTTACATGTAGTGTTGAGTATTGCCATGAAATATTTCACTGCGCAAAACGCTATTGTCCCCATTAAAATACATTTGATGTATGCGAACTGAGGATTTCTTATTTTGACTATAAATTTTATTCATTAATTTCTGTGAAATATTGAATTGTTAGGGGTCATTGAGGAATGCGAACGGTGCATTGGAACAGTGTTTCGGTTGTTTTTTTCAGTTCAGTTCATATCGCTGTTCAGATTGTAACGTCCGATAGCGAGTGCCTTCTTGATTTTAGTTAGATATTTATTCGAATTAGGTGTATCTGTTATAATGAGTTTTCAAACATGAGTAAATCATTTGTAGTAGGTTTCGTGTGATTGTGTTTAACGTTCACAATTAGTGCTTTTATTATTTATGTTATTGTTGTTACCGTTATTATTATTAGTAGTAAGATATTATTATATTATTCATTATCATCATTAGTAAGATATTATTATATTGTTTATTATCATTATTACTAAGATATTAGTAGTGTTTATAAAATATTATTGTAGGCACTATTTATTTGCACTATCATTCTTAATAATGTGATTAAGATTGATTTTTCCTTGTTTTGTTAGGTGCGAGATCATGACGATATCCCAAAGGAATTTGAAGGTTGCCTTGATGGGCTTTTGCATGGTGCAGATAAATGATATTGATGGCAGTTGTGTTAATAATGATCATAATGCGATACGAGTCATTTGACATCCATACAATATGGTGACCGTAGTGTCGAAACGTCGGTAAAAATCTGATGCTTCGTCCGTACTATTGCATTATTATCTTCATTATGAGCACAAGTATTATCAATAACATTTAGCTGGAATCGATATCATCGTCAGTGCAAAGGCTCACATCACTAGAAACCAAGATAACCATCGAATTTCTTTGAGATATTCTTATTAATAGTGTTGTCAAGACTGCTTTCATTATTTGAGTTTTTGCTGTTATTGATGCCATTTTGAATAGTGCTTTTATGGTCCTTGTTAGAGTAATAAATTGTAACTGATTTGCATTTGAAAGCATTCGAAGAAATCTTTGAGGATTTTACTAATAAATATATCAATTCGGAATATATTTCGAGTATGTGTTCACACACCCATTGGCATTTCGTCTTTATGCATAATGGAGATTGCATGTTTGGGAGGAAGGAATTAGATGCAAATTATTACCATTGAATGCTGATAGCGTGATTGAGTGGACTTGTAAATAATGTTAAATCACCTCAGCAAAGCCCAAAGCATATCAGAAAACCGCTGTCCAAAACGGTGGTTCGCCAACACATGAATATAAAATGAGTGTGTATGTCACATACTCTATGGAAATAGCCGAACATGATTAAACATTTTCACATGATTTATACTTACAATTAACCAACACCTATTACTAACAAATACATCAAGGTTTACAAACGATTAAATGAATATATACGGAATAAATCATGCAAAAAAATGGCCTGTGATCACGCCTCTGTTTTCTAATATTATTGGTACCCTACGTTCGTCTTAGTAGCGATAAGCAATGAAAAAAAGTGCGGTCATTCGACCACTGATTATTTATTAGGGCCCTAAGAAGAAATGAAGTTGAAGTTTAAAATCTCTTCAAACTGGCCGCATGCGCTTTTGTATTATCATTTTGAATATTGATAGAATATTACATTATTGCTTTAATTTTTCAGAACTGAATTCCTCCTGCCCTTTCTTAGGGCTTTCATTCCGAATGTTTGCCCCCTTGTGGAGCTGGTGTTCCTTTTGCATTACATTCACCCTCCTGACGGGTTGCAGAGCATCTAAAGTCATGAATAACAATACCCTAAAAATAAGTTAATATATGCCAATCGTTGAATCAGCAAGCAACAATGAATATCATATTAATAAATGAAACGTTCCATTATAAATTCCAGCTAACAATACTCACCTTTTAAGTCACGCATTCAAACCTCATCATTCACCCCATACTGTGCTTCACAGTCCTTCACAATAAGACGTCTAACTGGCCTGGAAAGAAAATCGTAAATAATGGATTATTATTTGAAAATATGCTAAATTGAGTTCAGCCGACGATATCACTGAGCTAATCAATTGAATTCTCAGTATCACTAAGGAATAAATTAATGTAAAATATCTATTGCAGAGACCCAATACATAATAAATAAGTCCATGAATCTAATATCCAAACTCAATCAAATATTACCATTTAGTAAAAATCAACTACAAAGAGGTGCACTCATAGCACCACAAAGCACCATACCTCATGCACAAAAAACTTGAAAATAATGACAAATAAATAACTTCACCGACTGAACAGTGAAGACGTGTGATGGTGTGTGACCACTCCTGATCCATACAATTCATCGATCACTTGAACTGGAGGTATTGCAGTGAGTAACCTTATATGCATATTCTCGACTCTTTATCATACACGCATAAATTCGCGAGAATTCCATATAATTGTATACAGTACAATGGCATGACTGCTTGTCAAGATCAGTGATACTCTATTAACTTTGTATGTGTTGTCGATGGATACGAGTTTATTCTTGAGATACAGCTGAATTTAGGGAGTCATATAGCGAAGTGATCTCATTACAACCGTGAACTCTGGAAACTTGATCTCTATGCTGGTCAGTAATGGAATCGAATACCATAAGCGCGATTTTCAAGTTACCTATGTGCTCATTGTCAGCTTTTCTCAATAACTTACGATTGATCACTATTTTACGCCCCTGGATTCTTCAGATCCTCCACAATCAAAATATTACATATGAATGATAATGTATACTTTCTGAATATAGCTAAATTTCTGTTTTAAATCCAAACGATGAGGTGTACTGTTAAATGCAATTCAATATTGAAAAAACATATTTTATTGGGAGCACTCATTCAATTTACATACGTATGCAGTATAAAAGCAGCGAGCAACTCAACCGGACTGTAATCTTTGGTTTATCGTCGCACTCACCTGGTCGATTGGTGCACATTGTGCAGTCGTATTCGAAGAACAGAATGAATTCCCTTAATAATGGATGGGCGAATAATGGATGGGCAAATAACATGTGGAATAAGAATGCGATGTCACGTTGGAATTCGGGCCTTGCAACGGGTGGTTATTCTGGTAATCGAGTGAACAGCGCTTATGCTGGAGGTACGACCGGTAGCGGGAACTTCGGTCAGGCTGCTTCGTCGTATCCGTGTGGCGGTTGGGCAGCAAACAATCACAACTGGAGATTAACCAATACGGCTTGGAGTGGAAATCCGATGTGTTCTGGAGGAGCATTCATAAATCCACAAAATAACGCGTTCACTGGCAACAACGCGTTCAGTCCAAATTTCACTTTTCAACCGATCAATTTAACAAACTTAAACAATCTCCAAAACACACTCAGCAGTTTCAATCAAGCGTTGAGCAATACACTGAGCAATCTCAGCTGGAATCTGAATCAGTTGAACAATATCATCAGCACGAACTGGAACGCCAGATTAGGTCAACTCGGTTCTGCAAATGCCAATAGTGCACGGTTTGCAAACGCTCAATGGAATAATGCTGGCACAGCGTTAGCAAACAATCAAAAACTTGCATTGACATCCGCTAACATCAACGCCGCTAATCAACCTAACCGAGTCGCAAGTTTTCACGGTTTAAATAGTCAATCAGGAGTTAACGAGCTGAAGAATGCATCTGAAACGGATGCTCTGGTTGGAAAAGGTACAGCTGCTAAAGTAAGATTTATGTTGAAGAGAATTATCCGCTCATTTTTCTGTCTTCTTTAAATTGATCTCCCGTTGCTATCTTAAAATACCGATTGAATTAATCCAGATGGAATATTTTTCGGACACTGATCAGGCGGATTTCGAAACAGTATTGGAGAATTTGAGCAATCGAATCATCCACTGATTTGATCTTCAATGATTATATTGACTAAGTCACTAGAGACACAATCCAAACGAAGATGTCTTTTCAGAAGCATGATGATTCTTCAGTATCGGTCTATGTAATGGATCTGGCCAGAAGTGCATGATTCCGCGAGAAATTCAACGTCATACGATGAAAATTTCCATCGTGATGTAATCGTACGGAATTGCAAAAGCACTTCATAAAATAACCACTATTTCATTGTTTCTAAATTCAACTTGTAACACACAATAAATAGTAGACATGTGATCACTGTTGCTCATCTCTTGCTTATGCTCACTAATAATTGTATAAAGATCCTTCACACACACAAACAAACTTACAAATTTTATTCGTCAAACTTTGATCTGATATGCAAAGAAACATTTCTCTGATGTATGTAACATCTGCAAGATATGCCCTTTACCGGCAAGTATGTTCTCGAATTTTGGCCTGCTCGCCTAGCCAGCGGGGTGGCGTAAATTGAGGCTAAAACAATGTGCACGGAAACGCGAGCATTGTGGCCAGCAACGTTATAAACGTTTGATAGCCTGGCCGATCCAGGTAATCCAGGTAATGTTCTCGAATTTATGTTTTATTCATTTTATGTCCTTTCGAATTGCCTTTCACCTTCTCAAAAGTCGTCCGATTATTTCGATTAATTCACTAACAACTTCGCGGTGGAGTTGATGAATTTTGCTGATCCTCCAGTAAGATCCTCGCCTTTTCAATCGTTTGGAAGGACACCCGTCGATGAAGGTTATCAGCCTTAATTTATGGAAAAGTCACAGCGCGTTTAGTCAAATTTCAAAGAATATGCAAATGTGCGTGTGTGTTGATGTAAAATAGTGATCGTTTGACGAGTTTATTCGAGTATTCACTTTCACTTTATATTTTTACTTATCTTTTGGGGTGGTTCGTTTCCAGAAGGGGTGGTGTATTGAAGAAGAAATGACAGTGAAAAAAGGGGCTCAAGAGACACAACAAGTAATCTTGCAGTCGTTTTCCATGACTTATGTTATCTTCAAATACCGTGAACAGTTTGATTCGGCTGATCAGTGAAGATTCAGTTTTTTTGTGAAATAACGCTTGCAGAAAGGATACAACGAAGGACAACGTCTGCCGGTGCTATCTCTGGATGAGTTCAGTGAATCGTCGTCACCGACCGACATGGATGCTGCCAGTCCAACGGTATCCGACCGAGATAGCGATAACGAAACTGACGATAACAATAACAGTACTAAAAGCAAGGATGAGATCGTTAGCATTGCTCTAATTGATGATCTCATCGAACGGCTCAATAACGCTAAACTCCGACCGGATCCTCTCGCAAAAGGTGCAATTTTCTCGAGGAAAAGGTCTGTGCATCAACTTTATTATATTTAATACATCAGTTTCATAACTTCATCGCATTTATTAGTACTAATTCATAGCGTAACAAGATTATGCTTTCCCTAATTCGGTTTGAATCGATAGGGTGCATGGAATAAAATTTTTCTGGAACGTTCAAGTACACTGAATCAATTTGTTTTACTTTCAGTGGTTTAGGTGCAGCACCAATAATGCCAGTGGATATAAAATTCGATGAGTTCAGAAAATTATGTGAACTAGCCGTTGAGTCATTCGCGAAACAAAAATCGCTCTTACGTATCACCAAGTTCGATTCCAATTATAATACTGATGAATGGGCTCTGTTTTTGTTTCATATAAATCTTCAATTGATATGTTTTCTTTCCAATCATTCCGCCGAAGATGTTTGCGTTTCGTTTGTGGATTGCGCGTATTTATTCACGAAAATGACGGCGATAAGATTTATGCTTTGGTCTATTTAAAGACAATCTTTTTAAAACACATACTCAGCGAATATTTCAAGCATATCATAATGCTATCGATTTTTCATCTATTTACCACTCAACATAGGCTTGTTCTACTCAATTTTCTCGTTTTTTAGCCAATGCCTTCTTCGTTTTCTTCATTTTCGTTCAGCTCGTTTCCTTCTCATCAGTAATCAGATCGCTAGCAATCACATCGAACCATCTTCCGTTCAACTTCTATACTCCAGATTGAACTTTTTTTTTCGCATCATTGTCATTATGAAAGTTTCGAAAAAGAAAATTCGTAATTTGGTCACACATATGATCACTCTCACACTGATTTGAAAATCAAAAATGCATGAACTGCTCCAGATCAACATTGCCGATTACGGTTTGTGCCGATATTCATGGTCAGTTTCGTGATTTGAAAGGCATTTTCGCGACATGTGGCCATCCACAAAAGAACAACTACTTGTTTTTGGGTGACTATGTGGATCGCGGTGTTCAGGTTCTTAGTTCAATTTGTTAGTGCTTTATTGTTTTTGTGGCAATTGCGCTGATCAGTTGTTTGCGTATGTGTAAAATCACACGCATATTCATTGCATTTCTATGCAGAGCAGCGCATTTCAGGGTATCGAAACCATAACGCAATTGTTATGTTATAAAATTAAGTATCCGAGACGAATTTTCCTGCTGAGAGGCAATCACGAAGATGCGAACACAACGCTCACCTACGGATTTTACGACGAATGCCTTGCCAGATTTCATAATGCCGATCTTGGGGAACAGGTGCGAATGAACTTTTCGCTAGATAGATCGATCAAGATGTACGTACAACATCTTCTGAATGCAAAGCAATCGTAGAGCAAATGAGCTTGTAAAACTGTAAACAACTAGTTAAGTCGATGAAAGTGCGCAAAACCGATTAAGTCCTAGCCGTTGGCAAATGCATCACAGCTTTCATAGTGTTCTATGCATTTAATCTCTCATTCAACTAATCATATCAGATCCTATGCATTTAATCTCTCATTCAACTAATCATATCAGATCCTATGCATTTAATCTCTCATTCAACCAATCATATCAGATCCTATGCATTTAATTTCTCATTCAACTAATCATATCAGATATCCATTTCATAAATTCCAGTTGTGGCATTTTTTCTTGAATGTTTTCAATATGATACCAATCACAGCGATTATTGACGATCGTATTCTGTGTATGCATGGAGGATTATCACCACATTTAAAAGATTTCAAAAATATTGAAAAAGTTTGTTCGTTCCATTCGATTATTCAATTCTATCCAACATCACTAGTGATTCTAGCGCAATTTCACATCAATTTGTGAATTTAATTTAAAATCAAATGTGAAATCACTATGTTTATCAGATACTAACACAAAATCCACCGGAACATCATGTTTATTCTGTCAGAGTACAATTGCGATAAGGATGTCATTTGTTCATTACCATGATCTGATTAGCATTTTTGTTTGGATTCGAATTTTTTGCTTGAATAACATTCAAACAAATATTCATGCATTTCCTTCATTTTCAGTGTTTATTGTCTTCATGAACATCCCCTTTTGTTAGTATCACACGGCAATGATGAGTCTATCCACATATAAACACCTCGATGATGCTTTTTTGAATTATTGACGGATTGCGATGACATTCTTAGGTGAATCGTCCAACAGTAGTGCCACCATATGGATTAATTTGTGATGTGCTTTGGTCTGATCCAGACGATAAATATAACGGTTGGGCGCTGAGTCCGCGTGGTATATCGTTTACGTTCAACGAACGAATCGTGAAAGAATTTTGTGATACTCATGGTATTGACTTGATTGTGCGAGGGCATCAACTCACTGTTGAGGTCATTGCTTTGAAGCACTTTTACTTCATTCAGACAACTAGGGAATCGCTCAGTACAAATTTTACTAATGAGGAAATAGGTGCAAACAAATGGATTAGAAACGATTTTGATAGTATGACATTTAGGAGCTATATCATTGTGGCATTTTACATGATCTCTTGTATTCTATTGATGACTCAAGGGGACATTGGAATCACTGTTTGAAATCTGTTGATTATCTTCGGGAAGTGTTATGCGTAAACAATTAGATGGATTACCACATTCAAAGAAATTTAAATGAAAAATCTCAGCAGAAGCATTTGAGCGTGTGAAATGTTGACGCTAGAAGGCAGAATTATTTTGTTCATATCTATTCAAGTGCATTGCGAAATTATCGTTTAAGCATTGAGTGTGTCCGATGAGATGCAATTAAAAAAGCAGTTGTATGCGATTGTTTAGATGATGAAAACGGGATATCGTTTCTTCGCAGGCGGACGTCTTGTTAGTATATTCTCTGCAGCTGATTATACAAATATGAAAAATGATGCGTGTGTTTTGCACATTTCTAAAAAAGTATGTTTGTAGTTTACAAAGATTTGTAGCCATAAGGTTTAGCCATGACGTATTATATTGATCGACCCTTGATCTTGCAGAGATATCTTTGCGGAGGTTCTTTCTATGCATTTTGTTTTTCGTTTGCGTTCATCGTTGAGCAAATTTATTTTTCAACATTTTGTTGTGCTAATCAATAGAAACTGCTTCTTTTCGAAGTAATTACGCTGAATTGCATGGATTCCGGTTTAGGTAAGAAGATTGAATCACATGGTCGCTCTCCACTGCGAGATCAAGGGTCGACGCGCCTTATTTTGTGGGATCCCTCACCACTTCAGCGTCCGCTCCCACGAGCTGGGATAATCCACTGGAAAATGCTTTAGTTCATAACCCTAAGAAATTTAGCACGGCTCGCTCGAACGATAGCGTGTGATTGTGCTGATAAGATTGCACTGAAAAAGCATGAAAAATCCATGAAAGTCGGGACTTTTCGAAAGAATTGAGTTTGTCTCCGTGAGAATTCGACAACTACAATGCTATACTTAAGTGCAGAATATCTTTTTTGGAATTATGGCTGATTCCCTGAAGATAACTTTTTTCACTTGCAAATGCACAAAGCAGACCATGCTTATATGAAGGAATAAAATGAATTTCATGGTCAGTTTTTATGTTTATTTCGGTTGTCTTAATTAAAAGATAGATTGAAAAGATATGAGTCAGTTTCAGTTGAGATGTCGTTTCACAGTGTTTCGTCCCGTGTTGAATGGCAATTTAAAAGCTTTCTGATTGTGAATTTCAATCAAACGCAGACGAGAATGAAATGAGACTCGCACAAACATCAATGAATATCAAGCAACGTTCAAGTTAACTGATATTTCGTTTTAATTAACTGATCTAATTAACTGATCTTTCGTGTTAGTGTGATGTACTGAGAATGTGAGCCAGTGTTTATTTCCAGCAACCATAAATAACGCTCTTCATTGTGAACGAAGCGAAGAAATCCTTGCAGTCCAAATCGAAATTCAGACTGTCCCTATAAAGTGTTTTCATTGTGTGTCTCTTACTTTAAAAGCCTCATGAGAATTCCGTTTCATTCGTTCTTTTAATGATCATAAAACGACAATAATATTGCTGCATGCTTGCTCGACGTTTTGAGATTAGTTGTTGTTTGCAACAGTCGTCGCATTAATTCGGATTCATCGTTCGTTTTCGATCTCGACATAATCCATCATCTGGAACTGATTTTCGACGCTAGTAAATAAAATTTGTCTTTGAATGTGCCATCATCTCTTCACTGACGACTCATTTAGAATGCATAAGATTCGCTTCAGTTATTGTTGTGCTTTCGTGTCATATTGTTTGATTAAGTAACTCTCACTCACAACACCCCTTTGTGTTCAGCAAAAATTATTTCCATATCTATGATCAGCTTAACGAGTGATTCTACAATATGATATATGTCTCATCTCAAAAGGTGGGGGTAAGTTCGTGACCATACCTCGTCAGTTTTATTCATTCTCTTATTCGTTCATGCTTCATCTCAATGCAACTTACACACTGGTGATTTCTAACACCAATTTCTTTGGTGTAGTAATCGAATTATGGAGCTTGTTAATTCGACGATAGAGGAATGGATGACTTTGTATGTGTCGCAATCAGCGATGAAACGAATATCGGATATTTTGAGTCCACTTCCCTTCGACTTGACACATTCACTAATAAGTAGCGATTATCATTAACGCTGCATACGTTATTGCTGATGCGTTTGACGTTCGAAAGTCGGCTTAAGAAAAGCCCCAATCAAATCAGCAGTTTAACTTTTCATTGTCCGATTAAATGCGTAACGGATAATTTCGTTACATTCTAGTATCATGTTGTATCTTCTTCTTCAGTGCAACTCACCTCAACGTCACTAAAATGGATGTACATCAAATATGTAACCAATTCCGAAATATTTCGATTATCTTCGTTCATTCGATCATGCCGGCTTATTCACTGAATGCCCTATGGCATTGTTAAACATCCACTTGCCAAGTCGAAACGTTTTGCTTGCATTGAACATTTAAACATTTGTTCAGTGATCATTATCAGTTCGGAACATGTTACTATTCGAATCTTCATCATTATCGCTGAATGTTATTTTCATTTTAAGGATTACCAACACAGCACAAAAATTCCAACCAATTTTTTTGTGAAAATTCAAAAGTTTTAATGTGTAATTATGCTTGAGTATTCACGTACTCAAAAAATATTGTACCATTGCAAGCGTTCGAATCGCTTAATCGAATTCATCTTCCTTGTTGAGTGCTGCTTATTCATCCTATCCTTTTATTACGGTCGCTTGCTCATGTAAGGCTGTAATCTTATCAGACATAAACTTTAATGATATGTTGTAAGTTCCATTTTTAGATGAATGTATCGTACAAGAACAGCACTGATTCGTATGTATGTATTGATGAAGGAACGGATTGAATGTGTGAACTTATAGCCTGACATGAGCATTCGTCGATGTTTTAAGATACAATTCGAACAGCTGACTACAATTTGTAGTCTCTGAAAGGATGGAATTGTATCTGAAGCCATTCAAAACTGCGCCGTGATTATAGGACGAAAAGCATTGGGCAAGGAAAAGATACGAACACTATTCGAAGTATTTGTAGAATGATTTATAGAACTCCCGTCATTCGCTTTCTATGTTGTTCACGGATGTTGCCATCGCTGAATGTTATTTTCATTTCAAGGATTCCCAAAAAAATTCCCACAAGTATTCCCACGGCACAAAAATTCCAACCAATTCCATTGTGAAAATTCAAAAGTTTTGATCTGTAATTATGCTTGAATATTCACGTATTCAAAAAAAAAGTTGTATCATTCCAAGCGTTTGAATGATTAGAAATAGAGGAATTCATTCTGATGGTTCATCACCGTTGTGACATTACAGCAGAATACATTTTATAGCCTCTGAAAAGAGGAAACTGTATTTGAAGCCATCATGTTCACTGTACTCTGATAATAGCAATTTGAGAAGAAACTCAAAAAATGTGCTATACGTTAGAGTGTTCGTTTTATACTACTCTCATTTAGTTATTCTAATGGAAAACGGATTAATTGAGAAATAGAGGAATGAATATTCTGAATTAGTTATGCATCGAGTAGTGCATTTGACGTTTGCATTTCAATCTGAAAAATTCGCTCAGCCTATGATGGTCTATCGGTTGTCTCATAATATGTATTGCATTGCAGAAAATAATTGCTTTCGTTTTTATAAACACCATTTAAAAGTCCATTACACAGTGCGAAACAAATTGCCGTTGGGCAAATTCTCACGATCGATTATGGGTCAATTACGATCGATTATGAGCACAGTTATATGATCCGCTTTCGCTTTTCATCGTTCTTTGATCGTTCTTTGCTGTGATAAAAGTCACTTTCATCAGCGTGTGATTATCATCTGTCAGCGAATTTTTGAGGCAAAATTGACTATATTCGATTCAAAATCGATTCCTCCGGGGCTTTTTCAAAAAATTAATTGATTCATCTTCGTCTTAGCTTGTTTTTAGATAGACTCATTTCTTCAAAACGGCAATATTGCAGGGGAAATTAGGGAACCGCAGTAAGTCAAGGAACAATAATAATTTAGAATGATCAATAATTTAGAACGGATATCGTTGAAAAGGTATGGATGGCCATGAAAAACATCCTGACACTTCACTGACAAATGACAACAAATGATTTTAAAAAATTATTTCTGCGAGCGATGTGGATTTCTAGTGTAGGTTCTTGATTAGATGATGTGTCGTTCGCAAAATGCCTTACTGGATATAAGCTTCTGCTGAGGCATGGTTGAAATAAATATGGAATTCATAAAATCATGTCAGGTGTTTATAATATGGGTCAACGAGCATCAACAAGTGATGCGGATAAAACGGATGGGTGTGTATCGGCGAAGAAAGTGTTTCGTTCGAATGGCTTGAATTCTTCATTGAGCTTGAAGGACACCAATGAGTTATTGAGCGTTCGCCAGCGGACGTTACTTCATAAGTCGTGGATGAAATCACAAAGGACTGGTCTCGAAAATATTGGTACTGTTCAAATCTTTCAGAACCACTTATTTAAGCGGTCATTCGCTAAACATTCTCATCACTAATCAAATCGGATTGATTTTCATGTAAACTTATCATTCGAAGTGGCTCAAACTCAAATTCTCATTGAGTGAACTAGCAAATTAGGGTTCTTTACCTTGAAAATTTGGATAGAAGTTTCGACACTATCAGCTTTCCAGCTGCAACTATTTTGTTTTGTTTAATTGAGAGCATTTGTTTTCTACGAGATCATTTGATGATGTTTTTTTACTTCATTCAATGGAATGTATCACTCGTATGCGGCATGAACCATTCGATAGTGGTGCCATTATGCGCTTCACATAATCACAATCCACCTCACATCACGTAATCCACAATTCTTCTTCTGCTTCAATTGTTCAAAGCCCTGTTGCTCTCATAGCCGTTTCATGACTGATTCCATCGAACATTTCTACGTAACATTCGAATGCATTTCGCATAATTTTCGTGAGCATTCAACCAATCCATGAACAATAACAATGAATCATTCATAAACAGTCGCGTTCATCCACTCATTTATTTTCACTGAACTCTCCCTACAATCAGAAAAACGTGAAGTTTCTGAGGTGAATATTTTTGTGAGTAAGTGAGCATTACGAATATGTTAAGCATGAAAATAGTCATCATCTGAAAATGATTTATAATTATTCATACTCATGTACTCTGATCGTAACAACTAAAAGCAAAGATAAATACGATTGAAAATTCATTAGCACCAACTAATATAAATCAAATTATATTAGGCAATCAAGCTGGAATTCTTGATGTTTTTTAGCACAGTTTCATGAGAATGTGTATCTGTTTACCATGAGAAATACAGTTGAACGTGAGATTCCCATGAAAACCTTTGTAGATGAAACGAGATCACATTTCATAACAAAGTATCCAGTAAAATGAAAAACACACATGTTCAAATCAATCAAATTTTAGCATCCGAACTATTAACATTAATATTAACTATCAATTAATATTAATGAAAATCCAATTACAGTTGGTAATCAAAGTGAAATTCTTAATGCAGTAACGCACATTAGTCACAGTGAAGGATATATAATAGTTGAACGCAACGAACGCAACGTTCCTATGACAATCTATGCAGATGGAATAAGATTACATTTCTTAACGTAGTAAAATGAAAATTACACGTGTTGAAATCAGGCAAATTTGTTCGATTGACCGACCGTGCGACATATTGTTCATTTGAACAAAATATGAATGCGATTCACAGACACTGATAAATAATATACGTACTGATGAGCATCGAAAATTGGAGAAGTTACTCAAGGATTAATTGGAAACGCTGCTGTTTGATTGCATTGAAGTTTGTTTGTACTCAGCAAAGATCAGCTGAATAAAATATTTCTAAAAGTGTTTCAGGTGCTCAAGTCTATTTGAGAATTGCACTGCATGAGCCATCAATAATGAAATTGTTTGGGATACATGACGTAAAGATTTCGGAACTGAAATACAATAAAGCATTCCAGGTTTGTTTCAAGCGTTTTTCAGTAGAAAAATTCAATTGCATTTTTTCTCAGCCCACTGATACAGTCAGTTACTATTCCGGATGAAACAACCAGTACGGAAAAATTGAAGCAACATTAATGGATCATTTATCTGATGTGATGTCAACTGAAGATTATTTTTGCAGCAACAATCGATGAGAATGACACGCTCACTTGATTTTATCGTGAAAAATTTGGACAATTTACCAATTGTTAAAGAGTATTGTCGAGACCTAGGCTATCGACACGTCAAATATGCCAGTCGAGGTTTCAAACCTGAATATTGGGATATTTTTGCTGAGTCGTTGACTGAATGCGCGATCGAATGGGAAGGTGAGTGTGACAGTGTGGTAACTTTTCAGTAACAATCCGTATTCAGTTACTATTTTTGTTGATTTTGTTTTTCATCAATTAACAACTGAAATATTCTGGTGGGTAAAAATGAGAAATAATGCGCATTCAAAGTAAAGCGAAAATTCCTACGAATGTAACTGTAAATACGTATGAATTCACAGTATTCGCTTGTTTTACGTTTGTGAGTTGACAGTAAACTTTGGAATCTTTTCACTTGGTTCAAGATTTGGTTGCGTGCAGAAATAACTATCAGGAAGGTGTCGTTTTTAGGCGTGACCGGTCAATCTGCCTAAAGACATTTAGCCTAGCAACAGTTTGCCTAACAGATAGTTTACCCAGCGGACAGTTTGCCTAACGGACAGTTTGACTAACTTGCGGTTTTTAATGGATATTTCGCCTAATAGGCAAATTGCTCCCTAGGCAAACTACCCGTTAGGCAAAATGTCCGTTCGGCAAATTGTCTGTTAGGCAAACTGTCCGTTAGGCGATGTGTCCTCAGACAAACTGTCGTTAGGCTACATGTTTTCAGGCAGATTGACCGGGTATCGTTTTTAGGTGGTATTCGGTGCCGTGAAGCATTGATTGGTTGGCGAATGCTGGTTCGATTTCTCATTGAACACATGAAAGATGGCTTCAAGATGGGTGAACGCGAACAGTCTCAGCAACATCAGCAACAGCAACAATCAAGGCAACAAGCCTTCGTGCCACACTTTAAATCTGAGATGTCGCTATCGATCCAAAGTGATAGTAGGCCATCCATCTTGATATCTCATTCAGACACGCAAACATTCTCGCAAATCACTCCACCATCAACCTTGGCGACTGCGACGAGTCGAGAAGGATGTGTCGGAGCACGGACGCGATATATTAGTTGTTGCAGTTACGATAGAGCCTTGATCGAACGAGATGCCTTCTCTGAAGGTAGCAGAACAAGACGGGCACGATCAACGAATGACTACTATGATTTGTTACTGTCAACCAGTCACCTTCCACGAAACTATTCAGATTTGTATCAATACTAGCACTGTATCATTGCAAATATTATCTCATATCATAAATTCAGTGTTATGTCCGGTAAACTTTTTTCGCACTCCAGTGTTTTCATTCCAGCAACTATGATGTGTGTGCTCAAAAACTGCCGAACAGCTCCGAATTCGTGGCATTTACATGAGCAGTGGCATTCATTTTTGCCGTGATCCTCAATCATATGTAATTGATTCTGTATTCTTTGTACTATTTATAAAAAATTGCATATTGCAATTTCAGTGATCATATTGCAATAATTATATTCGTGTTCCGTCGGTTTATCAGTTCATAAGAACACGATGAATTTGTTGAATGCTTGGATGAATGCTTTTATGTGTACCATATGTAAGAAAACGGATGCATTCATGAGAAATTCTTCATTGGGCCCAAACACACTGTACATCCAATATGAATTATCAGTGAGTTCTTCTGAGCGGATTTTGACCGTCTCGTATTGACACCACTGATGGAGGACGAAGGAATGTGTTATCAGTGCTTTTATTGGAAGTATCGTTGGTGGAGCGTGTGACTTGTCGTCGTGCGCGGCCAATACCATTCGATCGAGCGCCGCCCATTAAGTCGCTTATTTTTCGAGCGTAAGACAACTGAAATGCAAAACCTCTGATGGACAGCTAATATAATCAATCGGAAATAAGAGCAGAATATAGAACATCAATCACATCGGTGGCATTTATCAGAGGAACGAAAAACGTTTGAGCGATTGCGGAAACTTTCGAAGCGGTCAATGATTACAATCAATTTTTCTAATCATTTCTCTAAAAAACCGATCACCAAATCTGATTTTCGATCGAACAACACGATATTCCGTTTCTTAAAGTGTTGCAATGTGAATGAATTGGTTACAAGATGAACTCACCTGACCACTACTCGAACTGTACGCTCGGAATCTAATCGAATTCGACCTTCGCCATACGTTTGGATCAAGCGTTTTGAACTTAAACGATGAGACGAAACTACTTTGGAGGGCAATTTTTCGTTTCATGCCTTTACCTTGCCTTATCAAAGGATCATCGGGCTTTGGAGAGTCGCCCATCGATCTTGTGACGGCAAGTTCGTCATCTTCTTTCAGTATTTCTTTCGTACCACCTGATAGAGAAAACAACTTGAATGAATGGTTACCGTTACGCATTAATTACAAAACAATCTGATTGTATGGCTCTATCAAGGAAAACAAGCTCGGTTATCTTGATTGCATTTAATTGCTTTTAAATTCGAAAATTCAGAGATACAATTCTTATTAAATGACTGTTTAAAACGCGCTTCAGTGCAATATGAGCACCACTGCTTTAATCACAAAACATCAGCAGCATCTAATCGAAGTAAAACATTCAAAACTAAAGAAAGACTCCATATTAATGGATAGATAAAAATGACGAAATTTGAGAGGCCTATGCGGAACACTAGACTGATTGGAGCATGTCATGTGGAAACTGAGAAAGGAGGAAAAAACACGAGTTGGAAAAAATGGAAGCGATCGCAATAAAAGATGGAAATTAAAAAAATTGTGGCACCTGTACAGGCGCCTGACCTATGCAGCTGACTACATGAACGAGACTGTCTACGTTGGAATTTCTGCTGGCAACACGCAAGTCGACGGAATTCGGTCATACGAAAATAACATAGCGGTTGACATACGGAATGGACACCAATTAAGATCTGAAAGAAATGTGACTCATTTATTTTTTGATAAGAGAGTGTTATTCAGTTTTTTGATAAGAGTAGAGCATCTGAGTTAGGAATCTTCATTCAGAACTTTAATATCCATAAGATTTTGTCACATCTTTACGACTTGAATTATCTGTTCTTGAAAGACAAACTTGCAAAATTATAGAAAATTGAACAAAAAGCATTTTAAGTATTTATTAGGCTATTGCGGCGGATGAGTGCTCAGAGTAGTTTAATTCATCAAAATGTTCACGCTTTAGCTCAGAGTACATCATCTTCGGTGTGTAGTCGAAAGAAATTAGTTCTCATAATGAAAATGGACTTTCGTTGCCCACGGAAAACTTAAATGAATTGAAAGCGAATAGTGATGAAAATGTCGAAGAATTGACCTGAAGTCCCCATCTGATGAGTGTGGAAAGATGCGATGTGGTGAGGACGTTGTTTAGGTGAAGGAAAGCGACCATTTGAATGCCTGAATAAGGGAACAGGAAGAGAATATCAACGAAGAGAACCGAACCGATCACAATCAGATACTTGTGCCTTGACATCAGATGTTTCCGCCACCGTCGATTCGTGGAACTTCTGCTAAAAATCTCATCTTCATCACGTTTATATGATTCATCGTCTCATTTCTTTGATATTCTAATCGCTTATTCATTTGGGTCAACTTCATAAGAAATGGGTAATCTCCTAGTCATCTAGTCATTTGCTCTTTTCAACAATATTTTTCATCCAATCAGTCATCGATGGAACGTAAAACATCAAAATGTTTCAGCATAGCCATTGAATGATACCCCGGTTGGTCAGCGATCTCCTAGTAGGTTCTGAAAAAGGTGTTCAGTGAAACGTCGAGGAATGAGGAGAGTTGAAACGCGAGAATTTAGTAGTCCCAGCAGTACTCCTTGATTTTCGTTATTTGCTGTGGACTGCTGAGCCCATGCTACACCTCAATGTATCCAGTGTGTTTTTTTGGAATTCACACCTTCGTATCAATAATACAATAGTGCAGATGATTAAATTAGTTGAAATAAACATTCACTTATTGAAACGATTGAAAGGTTCGTAAATAAGCTGAGTTATTTAGTTTCTGCAAATACTGCTCAATGAACCATTACTTATTTGGATCAGTTTTTGCGGTTTGCGACGAATCTCGACGATTCACGGATTCACTTCGCTCGGCTTCTTTCATTTTTTTCGTTCGATATTGAGATGCTGAGAAACGCTGGCTTTCATCGGATCTGAATTGCCCTGAAACTATCGAATCTCCTATTCGAACCTTCAACTCCAACTTTTCAAACAGAATTTCCACGCAAATCGATCGGCATTACTGTCTCTGCGACAGGCTCCGTAGGGCTTTGAATGTTTACTTGAACTCGTTATTCAACATCTGATGGATTAATTTCAGTCATTACAATCACCGTATGAAACATGTCATAGAATTTCTGAACTTCTTCTGATCAGGCAAACACTGTGAAATTGCTAACCTCCTTTAACATCAACCGAATGAAATTGTCTTATGGTCCTCAAGATGAATCCATAGCAAATCTGAAAACTTTGATCTTTTAAATAATTTAATATTGAATAATGATCAACCATTCGATCAACCGATCGCGATCAACTCGCTCAATGATTTCAATGAATTTTCATTCGCTTTCTCGGTGCTGTTCTAGCAGTTTGAAAGAACCCTTCAAAAAATAGGAACATTCACTGCTTCTTTGACTTTTTAGTGCCATTTCCGATTGCACTGCGAAAAAAATTCACTGAGAAAATGACCGTTTCTCAAGTGGATGTATAGTAATGGTGTAATAGCGGTGAAGTGTTGCGGTTGTTTAACACTTTAGATGCTTTTAAGCGAGTTGTCAGCACTTCTGAGAATGCTTTTGAATTAATGTGCTCAGATGTGCATGCGTTAGCTGTTAGTAATAAAAATTCTGCATTTATCGCTGATGAGATCGCTAATTTTCCGTGTCGTTTCCATTTGCAACTAAACTACTCACCAAAACAATAATTAAGCAGAGATAGCAAAGTATGAAGATCATTAACATTGAGATCATATTTATAGATAATACGGCTGGACGTCGAGTCAATTGATCCTCTGAAAGCAAACACTCAAATTTTTTGCGAAGTTGTACTCAATCTGATTGATGTTCATTCATTACATCTTTTTATTAGATCTCATTGAAATGTTATGCATGAACTGTTATTTGTAAGATGGAATTTGAATTAATTTCGGTAACAAGCGAATTTGTGCGGAGGCATTTATGCCTTAATAGTACGAGAGATAAGGCATCAGCGTGGAATTTGCTGATGGCAATTTGAAGACAGAGGCTTAGGCTTACCGCCAGTGTCGTTTCGCAAGAATGGTGTTGTTCCATTGTTGAGCACCAGAATTGAATGAGCAGATTCAAAGAAATTCGAAAATACTGAACCCATTCCAAACGTTAAACTTATCACCCAACTGAAATGAAATAATGCTCACTCATGCCACCATCTCAACGCACATACGAGTCACATTCAAGACAAAAATACGATAATCTGTTTAAATTGTTATTCTCGTTTGCTTGTTTCAAAATCTTTTCCTCCTCCCCAACAATAGTTGGGGTAGTATATTCGCCAGATAGTATTAGATTGTATTATACTACATTATGCATATTGACATGCGAATAAAATATTATTACTATTATTATTATTATATTATCATTAAAAATTTTTAGTTGTTTTGACGATGCGTGCTTTCAAGTGAACATGATCGATGAGCACAAAATTGTTGAAAGAATTCCATTCAACCGGTTACTCACCTCGCCAGGAGAATGACGAGAACGGCTTTTCGCCTAAAATATCGTCTATAATGAAGAGGGTAACGAATCACAATGAATTCGTTGGTCGTAAACACGAGTAAATTGAATATGGTAAGCAGATTGCACGAGCGTAGTACAACCAACGTAAACTGATTTATCTGCAAAGAAGGATTGCTTTCAATCGTTACGCACTGCATGGATTTGTCAACGGTGTTGACATTGCGGGAATGAATTTTATTATACAAATTCGATGTGAAGTAATTGATTCAGCTTCAACTTCGATAAAATACCATTTGAAGCGATCAAAAATCATCAAAAGATCATCACGACTCTTCGAAAAACAGCGGCATATTTTTGTTTTGTTATGTGAAATACCTTAAGTGCCAGCAAGCGATCGTGCATGGTCGGCATGTTGTTCATGAGGAGATACGGCATTCCCCAAGCAATCAAGCAGAATCCACGGATCAAATCCACCAACGCACAGTGCAATACGATCACATAAAAGACATTTGTCAGCATCCGATGTCGATTCCGGATTAAAGTCACGATTATGAAGACGTTCAGAAGCAGGCAAATCGCACCGAACAAATCGCATAATATCACCGACAGTGTTAACATCTGAAACATTTCCATAACGTCCTACCAAGAGGTAAATGAAGCCTTGCATGCAGCGGGCCTGTAACTTCACAAACTGGCCACTTTAGACCACTCACCTTTTCAAATTAATCTCATCATCCTCAGATTTCTCCAGAACTCAAAGTTTTAGCTGGCGAACAAGAATGAACATACAGGTGAATCTACCCATACTTGCAGCTAATCGCTCTGAATTTAGAACTCTATTCACGGAACCCCTACTGTGTTCGATAAAATACACCGTTGTATTTGTGAGATCACTTGATCAGCCTATTCAACGGACATTTTCGTATCAGCTCACAAATTGCGATATTACAGCCCTATCAGAGCCTTTCCTCATTGTCAGTAAACCTCATCCTCAAAACCCATTTAAAACATCTTATGAATTCCTTTAACGCATAGCATTCAGTTTGCTCAAGAATTTCAAATTTTCACGTCATTTCCTCCATTTCTTCCTCAGCAATTCATTGGAATATATCATATTCATGCAACAAAAAAAACACTCATAAAATAGTCAGAAAAGGAAACTGCGTTATATGCTTCTTGCTGACATGAGCACGACATGTTCAGAGACTCGATTCTTAATTGAATCATGTGAGTGCAATGAATTCGATTCCAAATGCCCTGCGGCTGTTTGGAAAGGACATCCGATTGCAAAAAGCATCGCAACTAATCGTGTTCGATCTGTTGCCGACAAAAAGAGATCAAAAATGATCGATAAAAACATAAGTTTTGCTTGCTTGAATCAGTTTAGAAAGGTGGCTAGGAAAGGCCACGTATCATGAATTAGTTGAGCCTTAAAGTCGGCAATAAATGGATTGTTTTCATTGGCTTCCGACCCAACTCCGTTCAACACGGTCGTTTTCAGTGCTTTGTTGGCATTGCGAATTGTTCATTCATGCAGTTATTGGAACTAATACCTCAAAATTGCCCTCAAAGACTAAGTGCAGTAGTCATATCTGAATTTGAATAACCCGAAAACTAACGGACGTCAATTTTCCAATGCCTATCTTCCTAACATTACCATGAAAATTGCTTGGTGTGGCACAATTATGCGCAGAAGTACTTCTTCTTTCTCAATTGCTTCTGCTTAACTACCGACCCCATAAATCTTTTAAGTCATCCTCTTTTCTTTTTGCAAGATAAGTCGTATGTAATTGACTAAAATTCATAGAGAATACTCATACGAAAAGTTGATTCCACCAGTCATAAACAGCGATGCAAAACAATTCAACCGAATTATTCAAACTCTGTGTCGCAATACCGTCAGAGCATAACAACTTCATAAAGTCGTAGCAGTTTTATGATGACTGCACATCAGTATTCCTAGAGCATCCGTTCCATTAAGAATAAAATTTATTTTGGAGTAATCTGCACTTTCAAGCCTCATCGAAGTTGCTCAAGCGGAATGAAATGCGGAACATTCAGAATTGTACTCTATACAAGCATTGGAAAATCATCTACCGAAAATGTATATGATATGATGTTCACAAATAAATTGATCGAACTACTAAAATTATGGTCGTGCTGAATCCAGTAACGTAAGTTAATTCAATATATGGACTTGACTGCTAATTTAATAATGCGGACCACAAAAGTTAAAGAAATGTCTGGCTCATTCAGCATCTTCATTTGATGCATCCCGGAAAAATTCATAAGAAAAACCTTCAAACCACACGCAGAATCCTTTCATTTCAGTGTATTTGGTCTAATCGTACACTGCATGTCACATTCTTAACATTACAGAAATTACTTTTAACAATCTTCACTTTTTCTCTCTTATTTTTGATGCAATTGTTGAATGAATTTTTTTTGTGATGATGAAGAAACACAATGAAGTATGTGCATCTGATATCGTATCCATTGCGAGTAGTCTAATGAAATGACTGTTTTAATGTTCAATATTTATTGCTGCCGCCATATGACATTAGACTCATCAAACGAATCACATTCAACTAAGCACTTTTAGATACACTCAAGTGAGCGCGTTATATGAGACCAGTGATTAGATTCATCAAAAAGAATTATTGCTATGAGGCAGCTGAATGTGATCGGGTGATCAATCGAACATTCGTTCGTTCCATGTGGTCAGTTTTAATATTCTAAAAAGCTTGCAACACTTCTTAACACTAAAATATCTCCGTGAAGCGTCAGCTTTTAGCATGATTCATATACGGATTTCGACCATGCAATTATGACAGTTTGTAAGTGCGCTAAAATCTTTTTCTGATGTTTATCCACAGTAGCCTCCTCATCGATTTGATTGCGTAAAAAGCATCTCCACAGACGTTTGTTTAACAGAATAATGAGATAATATCTTTTTTTCTCATGAGACAATATCATTCTCAACATATGTTTATTTTGGAATGATTGACTTCATTAGACACATTTCACACGGTCATCAATCAAACAGTGAGGAAGCAATGGATAAATGATCACATTTGATTCGTATCCTAAACTACAAAAAGTTGTACGGAATTATAGTTGATGCTAATTTGATGAACTCGTTGTAGTTCTATCATAAATAATGTTAATCAAGCAGTGAGTAAATGATGAAAGCTCATCAAATCAACATGTACTTTTAACATAATTTTCTAATTAACATCACTGAACGCACTCTTTGCTACTGATCTTTCATTCAGTAGCAAAAAAAAAAAATCACCATCCGAGACCATGTGTAATTTCAAGGAATTGTCTCGTTGGAACTGTGATGTCTCGTTGGGAATTCTTTGGAAATTTTATTGTGTTGATTGGCAATGCATTGTAGTCCCTCTCCTCCCTGGGATCATTAATTAATTGATCAACATTCAATCAGCAACGAAGAAGATGATGTTTACGATCTGAATGACAACAGTGCGGTAAATGCTGATATTAAGTCGTGATTGCTGATCGAATCAATAAATAAAGAGAACCTTAACATCCAAACAATCTTCTCGCTTCCTGAACATGATCCGTTCGCTTTCAACAATGAATCCTTTTCATTATACTCGTAATCAGTGAAAGACTATGACTACTGATAAAGCGTGACCGGTCAGTCTGCCTAAAGACATTTTGCTTAGCGACAGTTTGCCTAAGGAACAGCTTGCCTGTTAGGCGAAATATCCATTAAAAACCGTAAGTTAGGCAAACTATCCGTCAGACAAGCTGTCCGTCATATAATATGTCTTTAGGTAGATTGTGCCTTGCTTGAATCTGTTGAGCAAGGTTGATTTCGAGAATGATGAGCAGCAAAGAGTGCGATTGACAGCCTGGAATGAACTTACCGGATCGCGACGATTTCCTCTAAGGTAAATGATGGTCGTTGTATTGTTGGAGCGTGAGCACTCGTCGTCAAACAATTTCATCAAATAGTGCTCATAATTCACTTCAGAATCATTCATGTTTCAGTTCAAATCAAATATGTAGCTGTCAATATGGCAAGTGATATTGCAGGTGATACCGAGCACAACTCAACACCTGAGATATCGTATTAAAAGATCATTGAAGCATCGACCAAGATCGCTTGGTTCATTTACAACAAATATTTCGCATGCAATACTACTGATCTAGACCAGCGATCCCCACGTTCCAGTGCCCCATTACCCTCTTCGATGGTCTGGCAGGCCGTCACTGCTCCCTGTCCCCCTGTCGCTACAATAATTTACTACTTCCACGCATAACGTCAGAACTACCTTCCCGATTCCCCTGTAACCCTCTGACTTCCTCAAATTACCCAAAGGTAGGTAAGTTCTCCTACCCTCCCATGATCTAGACGTTTAACGAAACCGCTGATAAAACCTAGTAGTAGATTATATTGCCATCATAAGATTGAGCATATAGCTCACCGAACAATAGCATCACTACATTCACAATAATTACATCAATGTCTTATTCTAATAATAAAATCGGTTCATGAATTGGATATGGATTCAAGATCGCCATTCCGAGACCTTCAGTGTGTAATTTCAATGAATTTCAATCGAGTGCAACACAACTGCAAAATTAGACGCAGCGTAATTCTACAGAAACAAAAAAGTCATACCGTCATTACTCACAACTAGCAGCGATATGGCGGAATATGAAGAGGACTTCGTCAAAACAGAACAAAAATTCAAAAATCAGCAAATCCGAGGATGACATACGCGTGTTGCCATTCTCGGGGTGAGCAGGATGAGAGCACTAGGAAAGCGAGCGATTCACGGAATATAACGAAAAGATGTTTTTTTCGGAAACCTCCAAGGATGATTGCTCAAATAATTGTTTGGAGGCAATTTTCTTGGTGTGTTTCAACGGAGAACAACGAACTCTTCATTGAAAATTTAGATTGCTCAAGAAATGGTAAACTGCGCCATCATGACTGCGTGACAAGATTTTCTAAAAAAAACCTGACTAAACATTTCTTTCATTCGATTCGATAAGCTGAACGATTCCCAGTTAAGCATTTTTCAACAGAGATTTGCCTGAGCGAGCTTCTGCGGTGGAGTTGGAGAGGGATCAGTTGCAGTCCACCGAGAACATGAGTTGTTTCGTTCACAAATGCAAACAGACCAAATACCGACGAGCATATTCCTTCGAAAATGTGAAATCACGCAGCCATATGGTTTGTTTAGAATGGGTCAGTCACTTCAAACACAATTCGTCTTTTTGCAAACCATCAATTCACAGAACCAACGCAAAATAAGCATCACTGAAAATGAATACTTTGCTCCAGAAAAAAATTACCAGCAAAAATTTATTGCACTCTCGAATGGACTAGCAGGAGCGAGAAGAAAAAACGAAGAGAACAAAATTTTGCTGCTAATGATTGTTTGTGTTCATGTGGAGGAGAGAAAGGTTGGAATAGAAGAACTGAGAAAATTGTATACATGATGGATGAATGGCATTGTTTTGAGGAGTGCTTTTTACTTGAGAGGTTTGCATTTTTTGCGTGGTATAATACCTCATCTTATTGTCAAATCCTCGATTGTATTTTATGATCGTTTCCATTGCAAAAATTACACAGTTGCACAGCTCTTAGAATGTTTATAGCTACATCGTTAAAGAGCAACACAATACATTGTCTTACATCTATGCAGGTGTTTAAGTGATTCATCTAAGTGCCTCATTAGTTCAAAATGTTGACAAAAAATTTCGTTGTTAACAAAAGAATTCCGTTGTTCAAATCAATGACTGGCTTTGAAGAGATATTTTAAGAAATTGAGTATATCAGTTTATCAAACTGGTAATTTCAACGAACAAATTCAACATATTCTGCTTCAAGTCGATGAGATTATTCAGATGCAGCAAATAAGCTCACAAGATGGAACCTCTATGGATATATGTTCAATTAAAGGTGCATTAAAGGTGTAATAAAAGCAATTCGCTTCATTGTTATTGTGAAAATAAGAATTCTCCAATGCGATGTTAT
Organism: Anisakis pegreffii; assembly: GCA_035041965.1. Taxonomy (NCBI): domain Eukaryota; kingdom Metazoa; phylum Nematoda; class Chromadorea; order Rhabditida; family Anisakidae; genus Anisakis; species Anisakis pegreffii. The sequence continues at coordinate 135,798 of JAPYMA010000651.1, read as the reverse complement.
ACTTTAATTGAAATCATGTAATTCTCATGGTGATCGCAGTTGATCTGTATTGATCAAATTCAGTTCGAAATGTGATGAATATTGATCTGGCAATCTGGCTTATAGCAACACATGTATCGCTGGAAGCTATGTTATGCAGGTTTTTTTGGATATACGAAGAAAAATTTCCATTGAACTGAAGTATTCATCAGAACACGAAAAGAACGTGCAAAGTGTAGGAACAACGGCAATGAACAAACAATGCGAGAAAGAACTGAACAGTTGATGTCAAATGCGAAGTGGTCACCTAGAATTCGAGAGATCATTACAACGGTCATGATGAATCTCAGAATGAATTGAATTCCAACTGCGATGCTAACTACAAATGATCCTTTAAGCATGAGTAGGTTGACTGAATAGATGTCGAATGGGAGGAGTTCTCAGGCGTTCAATTTAACTCTGTTTCCACTCTTTCTCAAAAATATTAAAATCATCTCATTAACTACTTCAAATTAGCTGAATAATTACGAGCAAATATCAATTAAAGCTCAACTAGTAGAATGCTTAGAAGAAATAAAATCATGTCAAGAAACCATGTCAAGACACCGAAAGAACATATGCCATGCAACATCTTCATTCCACAGGTTTTTGCGCTTGTTAACCGTTTGATCTTATCTGACAAAATATCAATGATATCGATCAAAAAGCAATAATCTAATGGCGACTGATGGTGCCAGTCAACGTTATCACAAGTAAGCACACTCAAGAATGCCTTTCTGTTATCAGCAAAAACCTCGTGTTGTGTTATTTGCAATCTACAACTACTTTTTTCCTAAATCAAATGCTATCACATCGCAAAAAAATACTGTCACTTGACTAATTTTGGGAAATCTCAGTCAGTTCACTACACGTGAGGAACTTTTTATGTTTTGACCAAAGAATATTGATGTTCGTCATGAGGACAAGATGAAGAAGCACTTTACGAGATTGACTTCAGTGAGAAAAAAATAGATGAATACTGGTCAATAATATGATGAATCGGGTTGTGTTTCATTTCAATTGAATCACTCGAAAATGCGAATCTTAATTTAATCTTAATTTTAATTTAATTGCTTTGCCGCATCATCTCTTGCGTTACTGTGAAAAATCTTGCACACTGAAGCCGCCCGCAAAAATCTTATTTAGCAGCCATTCATCATGGGAATTCACTATCCTATTTCATTACCAGTCCAATAACTTGAAAAAATTTAGTGAAATTTGCGACAAATTTCCATCACTCATTCGAGTTTCATAACAAAGAATAGTTTTCATCGCATAGCTAGTTTACTAGAAAACACGTTCGATTGATGTTAAATTCTTATTTCAAAAAAAGAAGAGTATGCTTAGAGGAGTACCGAATTTCACTGCAAAAAATAAATTATATTTTAGCTAGAAATCACGATGCTTCGAAGTTAAGCACCGTTCATTAGGTGGTGACTCACCTCGATACTGAATAACGTTCTCGACTCCAAAATCAGATGTTCCTGCTCGAGAATTGCATCTCGGTAAGTGCGATTATGAAAGTATGAGTTGAAGTCATCCATTTTGATGGAGAGTAGTTTTTAGCGATTGGAAGCAGTTGAAGAGTAGCGATGCAAGGTGACAGCAGATCCACTGGATTGCAATCAACAGCTTGAAAATTTGCAACACAACAGCGTTCTTCGACTCGTACGTCTTCTTCACGAGAGCATTTGCTGACGAGGGCAATTGTTATTGGTTTGAATTGTGGTGAAGAAGTGAAGTAGTATACGAGCGTTTCATTCGTTTCTTCTCAATCTAATTGAATTCCCGAGCTGCTTTCAAAGTCTTTAAATGAATTGTTTCCTTAATCGTCGCTTCGAACAGCTGCGGCCACACTCACAATTCAATATTCCAGTGAGATTACTTTCTTGTCATTTCTTATTCCACTGATCATCGATCGTTCACAGAAGCGATCAACGCTTTTTTTGTGGAACATCGGAAAAGTGAATAAATTAACTAAGATCATCCGGATCATCCGTCTCAAAATTTTATCGCTTTAATCGAATTCTTTTCAGTGTTTCTTTGGTCTTAAATCTTGTTGAATCTACTATCCTCTTTGATGCAACTGGGTTTGTTTCAGTCGCAAATACAATAAATATCGATCGAGGTGTTGTATTTCAAAAAGAAATTACCGAGTCGTGTAGGTGTGAATGTTGCTTTTTTGCTTAATGCTATTCGTTCGCAGAACCAATCGGTGAATTCATAGACTAATCATCCACAAGATATTGGCTCAATTAAATGGTTGATTAATTGAGCGTCGTTGAGTAACAAGCTCGAATCAATTTTCAATTTTCAGTTTCTGCTCAATTAAATTTTCAAGAACAACAATTTATTCCGTTCCAATTAAGCACGTAAAATACAGCAGTAGCTGCTGAACGTAACAGCTAGAGGTGAGCAAAAGTGCATAAATATCGCATAATTGCTCATAAACGAAATGATATGAGCATTCTGGATGGATGGATGGATGCAACAGTAAAATGAGGAATATCAGAATGTTGGATTGAAATGTGTGTGTGATCTTCGATTACCTAAAAAAAATATGAGTGCTTTTGATGATTTTTAACATTCGAGAGTTGTTTATGGTCGCTCGCTTCAACAGATGGCTGGCAGCAGTAATGATAGCGATTCAAATTTCATCGAAATAAGAGCATTCTCCTGTTGTCGGTGAATACACATTGATAAAGTTCATTTAGGAAGACATATTCAGCTCGAAGAGAACAATTGGTGCAATCAGATATTTTGCATTGATTATTTTGCAATTATTCGGTAGATTTCGTCTCGAGCCAGACAAATCAGAAGTCAAGTAGTTGTTGTTAATCACGTGTAAACGACTGATACGTGAAATGCGCGATCGCCATTTCGTCAACGAGTGAATATTCAACTGGTGTATTTGATCATCAGATGATTGTTGTATCAACAAGGAAGATCTCTTTCCAAGTCGGTCGGTTTCCGCGTAACTGCTTCAGTGAGTTAAGATCGTGAATATGAAACAGAAAACAATGCATGCGTAGCAGCACATCACAGTGTTGATGATGATTGATAACTGAGAGGAAATGCAAAGTTCGCAGCGAATTTATCTAATGAAAAATGAATGAATGCAAGGAAGGCGAACTGCTCAAGTGACTAATTATTCGCTGTTCGTTGGAATCAATCCACCATCGACTATGCATTATTAAACATTTATATGCAGTTGATGAAGATGTTTAATGCGAAGTGATATTATATTAGGATGCTTTTACAGGTACGAATATTTGTGCACACAGAGAGGTGGCTTTCAATTCAATTGAATTTGGCCTATCACACATCGGTTGGCAAAAATTCGTCGGAATGCCCGAGGCTTTGGTGATACAGCAAAGTCCACAAAATTGTGTTTCTTACGTCAGTTAAAATTTGATTAGCTTCTCAGACGCATGAATGAGATCTCGTTGGGAGTATCATCCATGGATCGACTAGCAGCAAATGAAGCATTGCTTTTGAGCGTGTATGTGCACAAATGACTGAACGACTACTGAGAATTTATAAATGAATTAATACTTGATGTTCGGCTTGGAACTGCCAAAATACGCGATCTTTCAAATGATTTTTCATCGTTGCTCTCTCTCATTTTCTCATTTGCGAAATTTCTCTTCATCATTTTACCACACTGTTGCAAGCAATCAGACTCTCAGCAAAATATTCTCAGTAAGTCAAAATATTCTGCATATCACATCGGAACATTTATCTAGGATTTCCTTCTAATATCAGTAACCACACTCATAGTGCCTGAGCCTTGTTTAATACCTCGCAACAATTCTGGATATAATGCATAATTTATGAAGAGTTCTGATCGCTCGGCCATTCGAGCAATATTCAAAATACAACGCATGCAAGAATGGGTAATTGGATATTTGTTTCCGTTCGTTGCATTGATATGGCCATATCAATATTTCAAAAGCACGCCACTGTTGTGCTTCGAATGCAAAAGAGATTATTGAAATACTTTTTGGAGTGTAATTTGGTGATTTGTGCTAGTGAATAATGCACAATTAGGTGAATGCTGAATGACTGGAACACGATGACTGCTGCGCATTATCTCGACGAGACAACAACGCATCTCGACGAGAATGACAAAGGATTCCACTGACAGAAGATAATTTAATCCACTGAATGGCTTGTTGTAAGCATGCTCCTCGAGCGCTAGTGATCCCTGTTCTTTACTTTACTAGTTTACTAGTTGTTCACTTATTCCGTTCACAATTTTCACAAACAATATTTTAGGGAGAACGTATCATTTGACTCTCATCGTGAATTTAACACTTTCATCTATTTAAGTTCGTTGCAATTTTGCAACATATTAGATGCTCATATTGATTATATGATTATAGAAAGACAGAGCATATTCAAAAAAAGAAGGAACAAGCAAAAACATGCAACAAAAATTCAGCTCAATGTCCATTCAATTTCAAATCAAAATGGCGTTTTTCCGTCAGTTTATAGAGCGAGTGTAAATTATTTGGCTAGTAGTGTTCAGTGATCACTGTAATTATGGAGTTGACATTGAAGTCAACAATTTCAGATATGAATTCACAACCGAGGCACACACCAACCAATCACCTTCAGTATCCCTTTTGTCAGCAAAAAACACATTAGCGACAGTGTTGAATAACGATAAGAAGTCAGAAGGTACAAACAGGTACGGCTCCAGAACGATATCGCAATTATGAAGACAAATCATAGGCAATGGTCAAATTTTAATGATAAAATAATGAATTTTTAAAGTAAGCAGACGCATGAAAAGATTGAGAGGAGTTGGAATTGAGATTAATAAATCAAAAAACAGAAGAACAGTCCAAAGCCACTGAATGCTTTTGGAAATGACTGATTTGAAAGCTTTTCTTGTAGATGAGAAATGCGTGTTCAGAAATAAACCTTCTCAAATAGTTCAATTCTATATTCAGCTGCATGCTTGCACATATTACTAAACATCGTCCACTAGAAATACTCAATCAACGCACATAATTCATTGATATGCATAAATCCAATCTAAAAACGAAAAATTTTCATTTTATGATCGAGTTCATACTAGAGAGCATTTCGAGATGATCGAATGCACATGCATCGCAACTAGTCATCAGTAAATTCAAGCACTCTTCGAATGCCTCGTCAAATACAATATTCAACGAGTCGAGTGCGGCAATCTCAAAAGTTCCAGCCAGGCATATTCCACATCCGGATTTATTCATGCTGAAACCTTCGAACCAGTTGCTGTCGATTACGAAGTGAACTGTGAGCATGACTTTCAGAAATATTGCCGTTTCATTTCACTGGAGGGACGGTTATGAACGAAATGAAAGCAACAATCACTGCAATTTCACATGCAATTTAACAATTTTACGCGTTCGTTGATAGGCAATTTCGACTAGAAACATGCTTGATTGCGAATTTTTTGCTTGAGTTGCCCGTCTGAAAAAGTGCTGATGTAATACTGCTTGATTATTTGAAGAAATTCATTGGGAATGCTGCTGATGAGAACGTCAATGCATTCCTCAAGAATTGTCAATCAAGTAGACGAGAATTGCCTTCGGTGAATCGTTCAAGCCATCATATTACGCATTTTCAACATCGCATAAAGCGATATATGCATGTGACCGATTGTTCTTCAAGCAGGCATTTATGCTCAACAATCGAATTACATCGTTTGCTCGAATTGAACTCGTCAAGGTTCAGTTACAGTCATGAATTGCAAAAAATCACATCCAACAAGCTTAAACTGCAAACAGCCGCAGTCAAAAGGATCATTTGAGTGGTGAACTCATTATTTCGCATTTCGTTCGTTCAGAATGGCTGGACTGATTGGTTGTTTGATCGATTGTTTCACTGATTGTTCAATTAATCGACTGGTTGAATGATGAGTGGAAAAGTGAGTTAAGGAAGTGATTATAGGAAAAGCACATGGTGAATCAGTAAGAAAATCAAGCATTCCGTCGCCTCCCTGAATAATTCAGAAAACGAAACTTGTAATGAGCAATAGGTATGATGATCCCAAAAAAAGTGCTGAGTGTTCCAAAAAGTATGCTGTAATGGAGAACTGTGCATGACATCATCCACATCTGTTACGTCGATCCGAAAATTAGCTATTTAAGAGAGTGATGTCATCAGATTATATGTGGAAAATTTGCTAATCGTAAGATATCGTTCATGAAAAATTAATGAATTTCATTCGGTTGTTTGAGAGTTAGTGAGCGGTGAACAACGAAAGATGATTAGAGGAGTGGACATGCGTCTGAATAACATCTACGAGGGAATGCCTTTGCCGGAAGGTTGTACAATGAATTAGTATTTGGATGAACGCTTTAGAACCTAGGATGGATTATGTTAATGGAATGAATTGATGATGCATATAATTAGAAAACTGAAAATCTGAATGCTTGATAGGAGTATTCTCTAAGATGTAATTTTATAATGAATTTTATAATTGACGGACACTAATCTCGTCGCCAGACATAATTGTTTATTATTCTTTACGAAAATGATCATTCGTTCAGCAGGCAGCTGTTCTGCTAGCAAAAGATTATTATGCCTATTGACAGTTTGTTCTAAGCAATTAATCGCTTGAATCGCCCAAACATAAACATGCCTCAACAATATCAACTTGCATACGTCCAAAAAAAAATTAAAGTCTAAACAACATAAACTACGCAACATTTTTGGTACAAAGTTTGTGTCCATCAGTCCATCAGGGATAAACTTAGTCGGAGTAAAAGTCCAACGGAAAAAAAAGCAAAACATTGAGAATATAGCAGTAATTACCGTGTAGCGATAGAAAGTTGCGTAATGATGTCATAGATGAATGAATTTTCACTAATATAATTTCTCTCTTAAGTTTTCTTCTTACAGCTTAGCGAAAGGACTGTTGTTGTCCTTTTACATGTTCCTGAACTTTCAATCAATTTTGAACACATATATCCTGTTTGTGTTTTGCCACATGGTTCTGGTGGTGTGCTGCTTGCATTGCCACCAATTCCATATATCTATTTGGGACCAAACTGTCGAAACTGAGCTTCGACTAATCGGTTCAGTGGTTGAGGGAACGTTTGATGTTTACGAGGAACGTTTCATGTTTACAACTTTACAGCTTACCTATCAAATGCACACTCCGATTTGTTTCCGTTGACTCGCCCGTGCTGAATCTTTAGAGTCGTTTAAAATTGCGTGTCACCTAGTGAGTCACTGTCATAGCCGACGAAGTAAGACAAAGTTGCATTCGGTAAATGAAGAGATAAATAAATGATGACCAACGTATAAATAAAAGTGCAGCACTTATAATAAATCTTGTCAGTAGGCACGATATCGTTTCATATCAAAAACGCTATCGTTAATGGCACTAACATCGTCGTTTACAACTGAAACACACACCAATGCGCACACAATCATTCAATCGCTTAAGCTGATTTCACGGTGTTCAATAATTTATTCGTCTAAATCAGAAAACATTTTGGAAAGAAGTGACCAAAGCTTACATCCTCCTCTGATGAGCGTAATAATGTGGTGAAATTGAACTGAGCAAAGTCATCCCATTCGAACGTCTCGTCTGTAGCGTTATTGTAACTATTGACCATCTGTAAGATCAATTTGAAATTTTAATGCGTCTGCTGAAACACTGTGAATTGTAATGGCAATCGCCGCCGAGAATTGTCTATGAGAATTCGAATTTCGAACGAATTTCGACGTCTTAACAGTGGAATTAACCTGAAAAAGTTTCAAAAGATCTATCTTTGCGTCTCCATCACGATCCTCAACTTTTGGGAAATAGTAATCACGTAGGTCATAGTTGTTCCCAAGCGTATCCTCCACGGTTGCGTAGTGCTCATTTGTGAGATATTCAGAGGGTTCGGAATCCTGAAAGTTTGGAACTTTTATTCCATGACTGAAAACAAATTCGCTTTCGTTGCTTGAAAACATATGAATTAGGCAGGATGTTGACAGGATTACTGCCTGAATGCGATGCTTGTTTGTGACATCCGAAATTGCCTCCAACGATGATAAGCCGTTAAGCTTGGATTTTAGGGTGTAGAACATCAGAGCTATAAATGCACACAAACAACTCATTATTCAACCGTTAATTCATTTCAGTGTCATCATCGGGTAATCGTATGCCAAATTCAGCATATTTGCGACGTTCTCGCATATTGCTCAACACAACATAACTTGTTTGTTTGCCGAATTAATGAGCATTCGCCATGTGTTAATAGCAGTTGAATGTTCACATCAATAAGATATGAGCCGTGTTCATTAGCTCTAATGATAGCTTCGATTCGATCATTTTGCATATCCAAGCTCCGAAGCAAATGGTTATCGGATGGCTTTGGATCAACATTGGATCTGTCATCGCGCGATGTTACTAGTTCCTCATCAATGATTTACAAATGGGGTGATATCAATCCGATAATGCCTAGATTCTAGTATTAGTATCCCATAAGCCAGCAAAAGTCAAACTTCATGAGTAGTTCCAGGTGAATTTCGAAATCGAAAAGACATGCTCAACACGAAGGAAGCGTATTTCTTTTTCCCTGGCCAACCACAACATTTTGCGTTACAAATTTAGCAAATGCATGCTGGTTGATCGAATAATTAGAAAACCAGAAACAACAAAGCAAACAGTGGGATGTAAATTATGGGTGAAAAACACAATGCTGCCATTGATACACATTCAATTTCTTTAAATTTACCTATACAATTTGAGTGAACTGTGATAGAAAGAAGTAATTTGCAACAGCGATCAGTAAGGCCGAGAATAAAATTGACTCTTTGAATGCATGAAAATACAAATGAGATAATGAACTGATCAAGCTAATCACCTGATCATAGTTATTTTCATATTGGCTACCAATATCGTCACCATCGACCAGCACGTACATTTTGTGAGGAACACAAAAAACTGCTTATTCAAATGCGCAATCAGTGCGTATCATATCAACAGTGGTGATATGCGAATGGTAATGGTCGATAGTGTATGAATTCAGAATAGTGACGTTGTTCGGTTGAATCAGATGAATGCTATCAGATCAATTGTGATTAGAAACCAATGAACAGTACCGATCCTTTTAGGACGATAAATGCGTCGAGAGAGTAGCAGCACTCGATCGGTAAGACTTGATGACGGGCGAATTGTTATTGCTGACTGGGTACTGCAATCAATTAAAGTTCATTAGGTGGCTTACTGAGTGTAAACCTGCGCGGAGGAATTCACTTCATCACGTCATTGAATGGGATTAAATTGTTTATGGTAACAAGATGAGACTGATATGATGAAAAAATTTTGTAGATTAGTTTGTTTAGTTCGAATGCATAATTGAGACTTACTGTTCATCAAAGCTGGATGCTGAGCGAGAATGGACGAAGGTGGAACGAAATATTTTTAGGTGGGTATTGCGGAGATTTCCACGGAAAAAGTTTCTACTCAGGGACAAATCAGCATGTTCACTTGTATGTTAGCAAAAATGTTGTGGCAAACCTGCGGTGGGGTTGACTGTTCGATACTATTGCCCAAGTGTACGTTTCTCTCGATGATTATCTCAACTTCGTGCAAAATTTGTGGTGCAAAATTCTTGAATGTGCATAATTGAAGTGTGTAAATCAAAAAAAAAATTATGTGATCAAATTTGAGTTGTTGAGAGCAATCAAGTGAATACTTCATGGATAAGGTTGTGGTAAAGCAAGGTCCCATTTGAAAAATTCTCATAAACATGTGGAATATTCATTAACCATAACAAAACATAGATGTGATCGTGACATTTCAGCATAAGAAAGCGTTTTTCAACTTGAAAGTGTATACATTTACAATTGCATTCATATATTAAATTGAAATATATTGTAATGTTGCACTTTTGAGGAGTAAAGTAACCATATTTCGAAATTAATAATGCTCAAGAAGTTGAACTTAAATGCTTTGCCAGCGAATGAGCTTGATTGCAATTCGGTGGTGAAACAAGACGATTTATGAGGTTCAATGAGTAGTTTATAATTCTTTGTATCGGAAAAGAAGTTCATTGGAACAAGTCTTTTGTTGTTCTTATCGTCACCACTTCATTTCAATCAGTTGATATCATCATTATGAATGACCTCGTCAAGCTACTAGCACTACTGCTATTCTGAATGAATTGATTCACTTGGCTCGTAATCTTACGGCATTCTGACACCCATCAAACTCTTTAAAAATCCGACTATTATTAGAGTGAGAAATGGCCTGCTGTGCAGTAATCAACGGTGACTTTTTAATGAGTCCGCTTGTTGAATGCACTAAAATGAATTGAAATAAGCGTCCTTCATAAGTGGCGAATAATTTGATCAATCAGTGCAGTCGAGTTTCAGTCACATTCAATTTTCATTCGTTGTAATCTAACGATAAGTACAAATTCTTCGCTCAACATCACATCGGCTAATGATGTAAAAGTTCAAGCGACTCTTCTAAACATCGGTTTCGATCAAAAGCTCTGAACATCGATTGCTTAAAACTGCTGCACTGTCGAATGCGTAACTGAAGGTGTCAATGAAAGTTTTCTTAAATGGGAAAATGACAACCGCAAATTGACCGCAAAAGTTTCACCAAGAAATCGCTCAGCCGGAATTGTATATGTCACCAGCTATTCCATGTCAAGCTATGGATTACTGATCCGGAATGTTTCCCTCCCCTGCAGCCCAGGATGAAGCTAGTGCCCAGTCGGACACAGTTTAGCCTTGAGCCATTTCTGGCACTTCGAATTGTTAGCGTATAGTTTCAGGTCATATCCGACCGCATTTCGTTATTTGTTATTGCTTTTCCAGTCAAGCAAATCACCACGTATCCGAGTCAGTATTTTCTCGATTAACGAAAGTCAACACTTTTCCATGTACTTAATCGATACTTCTCATAGCATTCCTCTGAGCTCAAGAATGGATAGTGAAATAGTGAAGCGATTACTCCAGTTGTCACAATAGCTGGAAAATCTTATGTTCAATGAATGACTGTGACTGGAGGCGCAACTAACGCAACTGTCATAAGATGCCTATTGAAAGTTATTGAGCCGTGCTAGAATCTAGAAATATTGATTGACTCTGAAATATTGGGAAAACAGCGAAAAACATCGAAATGTTTCACAAAGTATTCGAAGTATTTTTCGAAAAAAACGAAATATTTCAAAAACTTCGAAATAACATGAAAGAAAATGAGAATGCCAACATTTTTTGAAAATACAGTTCATCTGATGAAACGATATGGTTGGAAATTATCATCGTGCGAACGTAATCGAGCAAGAACAGTGCAGTGTTAAACGGACGCAGTCACAAAATCACTAGACAAGAAGAAACTTAAGAAGAGGGCTACAGAGAGGATTATAAAGCAGCAATCCAAGGTGCGTTTTGAGGACAGATTAGCGCCAGCTTCAACGAAACGTCCCTTGAGGAATGACACCTGTCATTTAGACTGAACTTTTTCCTCGGATGCTTTCAAATAAATTCCTTCAGTGGTTCCGACGTAAATCATCATCAGCAGACTATAGAGTGTTCTTAGTGAAGCACATTACCCAATGCTTTATCAAGTGGCATAACAACGTTGAGCGCACAATGACGTTAAGCTCAAAATTGATTATTTCTTCGGTTAATTCACTTAACTCCATAACATTTTTGACTCATTTCGACTTGTGTAAAAGGTGACCATTTCGAAGCAAACAAATTAACTGGTCTCTTTTCTCGCGTCAGTTTGAAAACCTTCACGATGTTTTTATCAAATCACAAGAACTTGTAATCAAATAAAAGTGCAAATTGTCATTAACTGCGTGAGAAATACGCATCAGAGAGTAGTAAATTCAATTTGGTACTCGTTTTTGAAAATATTTTCGTGATTTTCGCTAGAAAATCAACAACATTAACTAGGTCGAAGCAGCATCAACAACACTAACCAGGTGAAGACATCTGAATCGGACAGAACATTAGATTCAGGCGCGACAATCAACATTAGATAATCAACATTAGACAATAATAAATAATAATCAACATAATAAACAATAATCAACATAATCAACATTAGACAATCAACATTAGATTGTCCTTGATAATAACTATCGATGACCGTTTCCTTAAAAGGTGGCAGTCAGTGACAATATTTTTGTCCTTTCGAGTACATATGGTACACATAGATGTGATCTTTTCGTGCTCTTGAATGATCGATAGTTGGAACAGTAAACTTCGAGAATTTTTCGCTCGCAATTCTTTTCATGGCCTCAAGTGGTCAACTCAAAATAATTTTCTCTCAAAGTTCTCAGTATCGAACGGGTATGAAGCTTATGATTTCTCCATTGCGTTTCTCAAAAATGTGAGAGATTCTCAGGCAAAAGAATGCGTTAAATCAGTTACAAGAAATTAGTAAACTTTCGCAAGCAACAAACAAATCCCTCAGTCATATTGTCTTCGGCCGTGAAAACGGAATATGTTCACCGGGATTTTGTCACAGCAACTCACCACTATATGTCGATGACAGCAGAGTAAATAAATTCCAAGAACATAAAATCTCGAAATGAACCGAGCAATACGAGGAGGCAATTCAACACAATAATCCCTTCAAAAGCGATCGTTCAAGACGCACTGATAGATACATTAAGCTGAAACGAGCGTGGCGATCAGCAGCAGTGCAGCAGTTCGAGATGCCCGGCAGTCAACTACCCTGGGGGATAGCTGAGAAGGACTGGTCACATGAGATAATAAGTTTAAGCATTGAGCAGTTTAATTGGCGACGTGCAAACAAACGTATAGCACTATGAGTAGTTTCATTAAATGAGATAGATTTTTTTCTGGAAATTAATTTCATCAGCAATTTAGCGTCGCCGCGTTCAACCGCAGTCTCCTTCCTGGATTATTTTCTCAAACTGATTCATTGGCCATTAAAACTTCATTTGATGGAACTATGACGAAAGAGTTTTCATTGCTGAGTTGTTTACTTCTTCGGCGAACTCCTTTTCGTGCCAGCTTCAAAATTAGCTCAGGTGAATTCTGAATGAAAGTGCAATGGATAAGTGCCTTGAGTAATAAGTGACATGCTCGGTCGCCTTAACCACTCAATTAAAACATGCAAACTTTGATCAGCGCTTCATGTTCTACACTGCATTCACTGAATTGAAAAATTCCGTCTGGAATCTCTCTTTCCAGTGTGCAAAGCTTTCAACATTCTATATTTCTTAGCTTCTCTTCATATACGGTTTCAATTCGTTCTCGTCGTGAAATTAACCTTATCGAACTACTGAATAATAGCCAAAACTTATGCTTTATCTGACTATGAATGTCGTCAACATCCAACAATTAATCATTTTTCATCACGAATAGGCAACGACATCGATTGATTACTCGAAAGTTTCAAACTGGCAATAAAATGCGAGACTTTCGGATGAAAACGCATGCTCAAAAAATACTCAAATATTCTTAAAGCTCGAAGAAGAGCAAAAATAGTACTCGAAATCAGCAACGAACACTCATCAAGGAATTTTCATCAAATATTGCTTGTGCTGATGATATATCATTATCTTAGGCAATTATCTCTGAAATGATCAGCGACGATGCGTATAAGTGAAACATTCATGGAATATCATTAAAGTTTCGAATGGTAATAACTTTTCCTCGAGCACTCAGAAAATTGCAATCTTTTCAACTCTCCGTTGAACTGAAAGACACTCTGAGCCTGAATTACCATCATATATTTCGCTTCATTAAGCTCTTCCGAGACGATAATTAAGGGTTCTAAGCAACCACTGATGTACAGTAGATATTATCTGATTAATAATGTGTTGATATAGTCATCGTCAATTGACCCGAAGGTGCTATTAAAGATTTGAGATTTATCCTCTTCGTGAAGTCACGCGGACCGAACCTCTTTCTGCTCACTGTTTGCATGAAAAGGCAAATAATATGGATAGGTGCTTGGCTGTATGAGTCAAAAAACTAATCTTAATATTACTAATCTTAAAAATTAATTTTAACGTCGATAGGAATGGTCTAAATTGCTATCAACGTGCTAATCCGTACATATCCTCCTTCTAATGTCAATGTTGCTTCATTCTTATGTGTTACCTTATTTAAAACAAACGAGACACGATAGCCATCAAAACCGTCCTGATATCAAAACCACAGGATAAATCGAAACTTTTCAATATCACTTAATAAGTGCATTCCCATTCGAGCAGGCGATTTGCAAAATATTATTGATCTTAAATGAGCATGAGTTTTTGATGGTTAACTGCCTTCATTGTGCATAATTATGTAAGAAACTGAGCAATAGTGCTGTACGATTGAGAACATGAGAAAGCTTTCAGAATGACTATCAGTGCCACATGAATTTCATATTGAGGTGATTTGAGAAGGCGGTTTGTTGAACAGTTATCATTGCTTTGAATTCTATTGTTTCAAAAACATTGAAGAGGCATCAAAAAATCAAATGCGTCATCACTGCAAACGGTTTATTAATTTTTGACTCGCTCATTCGAACTGATGACGTTCGATTGTGGGCGATAGCACTGCTTGAAGGGCGATGACGACTGGGGCGAAAAAGTGAGTATTGAGACGAGCGGTGGGCTGACAAATCGGTAAAGAGAATACAATCGACGACTGAATGTTGAGGGATACGATCATATGGAAGTGCTTGAGAACAAGACGGGCATTTACTGTATTTGCTACTACAAGCGCCAGACGGTTCCTTTTTGAGTGTCACGGGATGATACAGAAGGCAGAAGGCACTTGGCTTCGTCAAACTGGTTTATTCCGTTCCGTGGATCTATCGCTTTCACCGAAATGCAAAAAAATCCGCGTTGATACGGCAGTTTATTTTAGAAATTCTCCCTATTCAATCTTTCAATATCACGTTTAGTCTGAGCTGGGCTTGCTTCCATCCTGAACTGATAACACAGTCCCATGCGATCTTTTTGAAATTCAAGCCGATCGCAGGCTAGTGCTACTAATGTAAATGGGATCAAAAAATTTATCTCTGAGCATTCAGCAGCATGCTGCAAGAATGCTGCTCTTATTCAACAATATTGCAGCAGGCATCATGTTGCAAATATTTTTTGTGTGGACAGCGCAGAAGAGGAAATTTTCATGATGTTTGGCCTACCCCTCAGTCTCAATCAGTTGATGTCAAATTTTGCATGAATTAAGAGGAGAAACGGAAGCGGTTGCAAACTTGAGAAAATGAGGCAATGTGCAAATATGTTTTTGCATCTCGTTTTTTGCGCATAGTGACTGACATATGACAAATATACATAGTATTCCCTCTTTTGAAAGTTATAGATTGCATACGGCTATATGAATTTCGAATGAAGCTCTTCTTTTGTCTGGAATATTTCCTGGTAAAAGGAAAGAGAGAGGAAAGGGCGCTGGAGCAACCCAGAAGTCAATTAAAGGTTGTGTCAATTAAAGGTCAATTAAAAGTGGCTTTGATCAAAAATGTTGAATAGCATTTTTATAAAGTAATCGCGAATGAATGTTATAGTTGGATCATGCTATGCGTTCAAATAAAGAATGAAGAACTGAACTTTATTAGCTGATCAACAAAGAAAAACCAGGGACAATCGAGTGTGAACAGGTGAAAAGCATAAAAGTAGAGCATAACCTCGCACGACTGCTGCTGCAGTCAGGAATCGTTCGACTGTAACGTCTCGAATCAGTCAGTACAAATGTCCACTGCATCGGACATCCTCATTCAGAGAGTCGAAGCGAAGAAGGGCAACCACGAACAGGCGGCGACGATGGATTGTTCATTAACGTATGGATGTATAAAATATTTGTTGACCGAAATGTTGTTGAGCCTAGATAAATAATGCTGTCGAAACAATGTAATTGTCATTTCGGATGAGACTCTCTCGTGAACATCGGCTGGCCGTACCCTCTTCATTCTAATTGTAAATACACACATCCGCACTTAGTCGTTCCAGTAGTCATTTTCGTCATTTATATACTTCAAGCAATTATTTTTCCGATACTTCTTCTATTGCAGAACGCATTCAATAACCCAAAACAACATTTTTGGCTGCACCAATTCTTTATATTCACAGTTGACAAGCAATAAATCTTTGTTCGTATATCTTTCGTTGTGGGTATTATTTATCATTGTTGGCTCTTTTGACAGAATGAAAAATCGTCGTGGAATGATTTTTAGTTATAAATCAAGAAGGCATGTTGTTATTGCGACTTAGGAAACACTTTTCTGGAAGTGTATCACTGAGAACATTGCGACTCTTTTGACGAAAGCTGATTGTGAGCATACTGATGGTTCAAACATGATAATCGAGTTCAAAATGTGGAAATGTGGAGTGTGATATGAAAAGTGGCCATAAATAGAGTGAACTATGACTTAGACTTAGACTCAAGCTCATACCAGTATCATTGTGCTGGTTGAACAAATAGATGGTTCCACCGTATGAGCCTGAGCTTAACCCCAGATGTTCCACTTAATTTAGTCTTTGTTCCAGTTATGTTTAATTTAGTTTATCGTCCGCCACATGGTAAGACTGTGAGCAGCGTTTCTAAAATTTTCCTAACCAGAATATCGAACTGTTGAGGTTTTATTTCAGATCAACACTCGTGAATGGCATCGATCAAATGTACATTAA
The DNA here is from genome assembly GCA_035041965.1 of Anisakis pegreffii. NCBI lineage: Eukaryota > Metazoa > Nematoda > Chromadorea > Rhabditida > Anisakidae > Anisakis > Anisakis pegreffii. Next base: position 119,152 of record JAPYMA010000651.1, on the reverse strand, counting down.
CTGCAACGAAATGGATACAAATACTGCTGCCACGTAGTAGTTGCATCGTCATGCACACTGCTCTTCGAGAAATTACTGAAACACCGTACCTTGTTTAAATAAAACTTAACGCATCCATAAGGTCTTTGCTAAACTGCCGCACTTACAATTCATGAAGTTTTGATGGTACTTATGTTGTCGCGACGGAACGCGAAAGAGACGATCCGTGAGGGACACCAAAGTGATATATAAATTCAACCTCTAAATCTGTACTCAGCTGTATATGTATAAGATGTACACGGATATCATGCACTATCGATTCGGATGATGAAATGTAACTTTCGTATATCTCTCTTGCAGGATCTTCCTCCTTTTGTGTTTGTATCATACGGATACTTTGTGTTTCGATAATATAAGACAGTGTTATTACAAAATAAACGCCGAATCATGTAAAGCATAGGAACACAAGCTGAGGAAATACTAATGTAGCAGTGTTATTGTATCGAGCCATACAGAGATCGGAAATGAGTCACGTTTCAAGCACTCCATTTCTTAGGTGATGTGCCAGACATCCTTGTATTACTGAAAGTTTCGTTTCTTAGCGATTGTGAGAGCTCAGGGATGATGTCTATTGCTGATGTGCTCACTGATGGTGTTTATTCGAGATGTGCTCATTTCGACTGCTTATCATCATTCATCTGAACCCAGCAGCACCACCACCACGGTTCAGTGTTGTTTTCGTGATAATCGACCAATCATGTGTGCAGCCATGTGTATAAATTATAAGTAAGCATGTTCAATCGGAATGCGCAATGTCAAATATCGAATAAATTCCCACTGGTTACCACCACATCGAGTGGTTACTCGGTGCGGTTCTTTCCTTTCAGCGTGAACTTGGTGATAGTCATCATCGCAATAACCCATCTACGTTCAAATTCTTCCTCTAAAAAGTTATTCCAGTGCTTTATTCCTCTAATCAAATCTAATAATAATCTAATTATCTTACTCAAATCTAATTATCCCGATGTACCGCTGAATAACGATCCAACCAACGTAATAATACCGTTCGATTTTGTTCAGCTTTCGAGAAGATTTTCTAATAGCCAATATTCTTGGAATTCATCTCACTAAATGAAGCAATAAACCTTTTACGTAATCCATTTCCCTCATAACAACGTTATCGATGCGTATAATAGCCATGGACATGAGTGATCTTCGTTCTGATCGTTTCGTAATTTGACTTCAATCTGATAATATTGTCTAAGAGCAATACGAACGCATCATGCCGCATTCATTCAAGCACTCTCTTAGACGACAATGAGCATTAAGTGTGAGATGGGTATGATGCTTTATTACTGAAGGAGATGAAAGATGAGTTTATTTGAGTGAATTGAATAAATTTATTGGTGATGTGGTGGTGACGTTGATTGCTGAAAACAATTTGTGAAAAGAGCATTTTCGATTTTGAATTAGCGCATCATTTGGAGCACATTCGATGCATCGATGATGCCTTCTCGATCCACAACATACCTGTCAATAATGTAAAGTTAAGCACTTAAATGGAATTGGCATTTCAACAAGCTCATCTTCAGTTCACACTCGTCCGCTCGAAACGCTTTGTGCGCCCCTTCAATGATCCACAACTGCTTTCTGTTCAGTTCAGTTCAGCCATCCAATTAATCCCGTTCATCTGAATTGAATTGGTTCCCAACTGTTTTGTTCGCTTCTCCTTATTTATCCAATAGCGCCAACATGATCTATCTCTTCGATGGCATTTTCACAATAAAACTCAAAGAAATTATCCAGTGTTTTCTTAGTAGCTCAGTTTTTTGTTCCATAACTTAAATGCATAACCTTCAAATGGTTAGCGGTATTTGTTTCTAACAAAGTGCGTTCACTCAAAAAATGTTCTCTAAAGATGACATGTTTCATTCGAAATAACCAACAGCTAATGTGATTTATTGTAAGCGAACATCGATACGAGTCGAATTAAAGTGTAATGTTTGCAACGAAAAGATTTTGATTGAGCATCTTTCACCGTTGGTAATGTTTTCCATTGCGAAACTGATCTGTTTTTAGAGCGATTTTTTAAATCGTCAATTGATGAACATAAATAGATTTGATGTAAAACAACATTTTCGCGAGATCTTCACATCAATCAATTAACTTTTCGCTGTTGGAGTTCTCTTGACCTTTCGATCTCTTAACGTTTTAGATTAATGAACACATTTCTGCAAGGAATTCTTTCATATCAGTGAACATTGTAAGAAGAAGTGACTGAGGAAATGAACTTTCAATGGGCAAATTTTGAATTATTTGATGGTTTAGCTATTGGATTGTTATAAAATTCATTTGCGAATTGCTTTTATACGCATCGGTGAGTAATTCTGTGCACTGTTTTTATGCCTGACAAATGATGGAATTTTGAACGCATCAACGCGTTATGCACATTTTTCAATAACGATTCCAATTCACTCAACTAATTGTTTATATTCGAGTCATAAACGTTTCAATTTGGCACCTAATAACAATGGCTGACGTCCAGTCGAATTCGATAGAATGCGGCATTATTATTCATGAAAAACACCTCACATCGGTTAATTGGTTCTTTGACTGGAATATTGCCTCAAAAACAATTCTGAGATCGAGCAGAGCATATAACGATCACATTTTATCAAAAAGTCATGCGATTGATGTTACTTCTCTTAGATGATCATCTGTTTTCCAACTTTGCGAATGTATTCCTTAGGTGTTTCATCATGATTGCATGCAGTTTAGTAGATGAGTTGTGTGATAACGTCAACAAAAGAACCGAAATGCATGCGAGCGAAATGAACGAACGAATGAATGAAATCCAAATCAAGAGGCCATAATATACTCGGAATGGTCATCAATTAAATATGGGAAATGGGAAATTATGGGTGTCGTCCCTAGAGTAAAAACAAACACCAAGCGCCGCTCTCTTTGGGCTCACTTGAAACGCAAACAGATAAATCTTCTTGAGCATCGACTGACGTTTTGATTTTGGGTCATTTGGTCGTGGCTGCTGCTGCATACATCCACTCATTTGGTCGTCATTCATTACTGATTTGCATTTAGAATCATTCATACTTCCGTTCCCTTCTCATCTTCTATACACCACCACGCTCACCCATCCAGGGCATTCGAGACGAGCATCTAAATTATGTTCAAATAGAGTTTTTGACGTGAACTTCAACAGAATATGAGGCATCATATGATGATCATATCGAACTTCACTTATTTCAGTCATTTTATCACATAACGAAAACTGATCCATCCCTTTCTAGAGTGTCATCTAGACTTGAAGACAAACCAGCAGCGCTTATAAAAGCTATCTCCGTCCTATCGTCGTTAAGCATCGAAAATGTTGCAATTAAAATCGCCGCTTGCTGAAATATCGCGGATTTTGATATCATCTTGCAGCATACATCTCTGGTGTATTGCCGTCTGTTACAAATTACCACTTTCTAGAGAAGTATTCAAATCCAGTAGTAATTTAACAGTTCATGCCTTCCCAATGTCCTTCCAATGAAAGTAGCTAGTGTGCAATTAAACTGCTGTTTCGTTTGCAGTTAATCGTAACAAAAAAAAACACAACAATTGAATAAGACCCATGAGAATGAGACTACGCATGGTCAAACGCCCAATAGTAAGCATTTGACTATTCGAGTTAATTCGAGGACAATGCCACCACCCGCAGTCGGTTTGTTAGGCTTTAAAGCCTCCTATTTGAACGCACTGCTGAACGCACATCGTTCGTGTTATTGTTTTTGTTGATGTGGTGGTTGTGCTGTGCATTGGTTAGTTGTTCTAAGCAGCCGATTGAATATTTCATTTGATTTATTGCAGCATTATGCAAACCATACATACATACGGCCAGCAGCCATCATGCTCGTGTTCTCATTGATACTACGCACACATTTAACCGATCCAACAATAAAAAAACAATTGCACAAAAATGCAATAAATGCATGCGATCAGCATTCGAAACAAGTACATTTTTATCGTAGAAATCCAATCGCCTGCAACAATTGCCTGGCTCAACGATATCCTCCTCTATGGTTTCAGTTTGAAACGCTAAAATCAATATGCCGAAATTCATTCAGACCTATCATCAGCATCATATTCGTCGACACTCTTGCTCGCAACGTCCAGTGCTGCGGAACAGTCATAATGGCCTGTGATTGATGTTACGATCTGTTTTTATCGGATTACTATTTCATCATCTAGTTTCCGTTTCTCTCCACAACCAAAAAAATCATTTTATTGTCACTCATAGATTAAGTAAAAGTTGCTGAACGGCCAAAAGGAATTTACAACCGAAAACTTGAATGGCTCAATATTTCAATGTCCGAGAACTTGGGCATCAGGTTTGCAGCAAACAGTTGCCAAGTTGAACTGTGTAAAGAACTATTCAAAAACTGACACGAACACATTTTTTCATCGAGTACTCTCAACGTATCTCCATCAATTTTCATAACGTGCAAATCAATTTGAAATTCGAGAAGATGAATGATCCATCGTAATGGCTTTAACAAAATGTTAATCGCTAATGTTAACCTCCTTTCGTTTTGCAAAGTTCAACATTTTTACTGCTCATTAATGTGTATCCTCCACATATCATGTAGATGAATGCGTAAGTTGGCAATGAGGAATAAACGAGATACTCAGAAATGCATTCTAATCACCCAATAATACATTATTGTTACAACTGCCGCCTAGCCATCTGAGTGATAATTCTGCATAAATGTTCATCATTTGTTCAGGTATCGAATGAACGCCTAGATAGATTATTTTTACTCAAGTGAGTAGCTGTTGCCTACTATGTACGACTGAATATTCAGCCAATTCGGGGCTATAGTATTTCTGGGTGATTTCACGAATATCCGTGAAGGTTGTGCTGTATTATTCTAATAACTTGACACAAAAAAGGAAATCATCTCATTTTTATTGCTGCTTAACGGATACGCCTCAAAATCAGTATGTCTCGTGTTTCTGCAGTCCGTTTTCTGTAAGCTTTCATCATTATTAATCTTGAAGGCTTCTCTCATTTTTGATCTTTCATATCCACAGAACCGATCAACTAAACTACAGTACTGTAGAATGTGTACTTGAGTTGTTTTTCTACTTCAGAGAAGATCAGTTTAAGGGTGCGATCTAACCCCATTTCACTTTTCTATCATCCATCGCCGCCCGTTTCATCCCTCCACCCCTACACATACGCACATTAAAGGATCAGCTCGACGACCTTTTTGTATTTATCCACCGTACACATCTGAGATGAAATTTTTTGAAGAAAAAAGTTGAATACATTGAAAGAGATATCGATGGCTACAATACGTCAGCGAATTTGATCAGATTTTAGCATTGCATCATGTCGAGAGATTTCAATTGGCCTGGTTAATTAATTTTGAAATTTGCGATTTGCTTGGATTCACCAAATTTTCTATTGATGAGTTTGCAAAATGATTCTGAGTAAGCGAAAGAGCATTTCATGTTGTTGATGCACTGAATGTGCAGTGCGATTGCAACGTGTTCGAATCGCTCAGCGTATGCGACTGTTTCGTGATACTTTTCTTGAAACAGCTTTTCCTCGAAACCAAGATAAATTCGTCCAAATTTTTTGTCACTGCTTTTTCTTTTCAGCTGAGTCAATCAGGTTTATTAAACACCAATCTATTACATTCAGCAGTAACAAAAAAATTTAATCGAACATTTTCATTTTATGCCACGCTTCACAAAACGCTTCACAATTTGCATTGGTTGGTCAGTCGTGAACTTCAGCGATTGAAAAAATTGCCGCATCCTCCAACAGCCGATTTGATCATGAAAATATCGTTGCTGCGATCTATTCCCACCCTCTGCCCCCTCCCCCCTCCCCCTCTTATTTTAATCAGCCTCACTTCAACGCTTTTAATATGTAATTAAACGACTTTAACGATTTTGTTAATATCTGATCATTTCATTGGATATTTTGCAAAAGTTTGCGTTTTTTTTTTCTTTGAGTGATTTTTGATTCGACGATAAAGAAAAATTGCGTTGTCGTAGTAAAAACGGCAGAACATGTGTTAGTTAACATTTTTTGACATGTTAACCCAATCGCACTCGCAGTGTCATAAGTTCACTCGCCAACTGCTTCAATATTTATTTGCATGTTTTTAATGGGTTCCACTCAACCAGCAAACGTACACTTAAAAGCATTTCTACAACAACATTTCACTTTTCCGTTCACACCATCATTCGAGTGGTCAGCACCTGTTCGGCACCGTAGCTGTAGCTCGTTGACGGAACCGAGAGAAGATGACAACGAAAGCGAGAGGAACTGACTGCTTGATCTGAATGACTCTGAACTATTGCTTTCAGTTGTGTAGATGGCGTGTATTTCAACGGATTTCGCCGAGTTGTTACGTTTGTTGTGTCTTAAAACGTAAACAATTCACTTCTTTGAATCTTTCGTTTCATTTGGTGTGTTTGAGAGTGAGTGCATTTATACGTGTCAGCGGCGATTGAATATTAGAATGCGTTGAAATGGTTTCGAGTTGTTTTGATGACAAATTAGAATTCCTTATTGTGAGCGCATTCGAAATTTTCTTAGCAATGGCGCTACTCGAACAAGATTTGCTTATCGTTAGTGAATTTTACTGCTGGTTTTTTCTTCGAATTTTTCACATATTGATTTCATTTTACTCGCAATGAGTTTTGCCTCTGCTCAGTATACTTTCTCATTCGAACGTCGTCGCTGTACTCTTACTGCGCTCCCAGAATTCTGTTCATTCAAAAAAATTTTCTCGAAAATACTCACGATCAAAAATCTCCTCAGACAACATGACTGAGAAGAAAATTATGAGTTCGATTCTAATTTCCAGTCATTGGTTACGATTCGGAATGATGGATATTAAGTGTTGTTCTAGGATTTGACGAAATAAACAATTTCCTTTCGAATAATTGAATCGGTGGTTTCGAATTTCACTCATTTAGAGTCATTCATTTAGCTATTTCTTTTGGTGCTATCAATTGTCATACACATTTGTTTTTAGAGTGTTTAAGAGTTCGTGGATAGGATTACGTGAAGCATTTGTGAATTTAGGGAGATATTTAATGTTGTTCATATGAATCTGCTGCATGATCACCGCCAGTTCATCCATTTTACCGTGCGTAAATTGACCGAATGGCTGGATATTTTGACGAATCTGTTCCTGTTGAGAACTGTTTTGTTGAGGATTTTATTTCACATCAGCTCGATTATACGATGAGTCTTCACGGAACTTATTAGATTGCACTTGTGGTTCAAATTCTCATGCTCTAAAATAGCACTCAAATTTCGAATAAAATCCATTGCTTTTTTGGTCAACATTCGTTGAATTGAGCTTTTGCCTTTGTGAGGAAGTTTAGGAATCAATCCTATGGACACGTCTGAATTAATTGTTTCGGAATTTTCTCAGCATCGGAAGCATAAATTGACCGAATGGTTGATTCCTAATTACTTTTCATTCAAATTCTTATTTTGTGTTCGACGATCGATCATCTCAGATAGATATTACTATACAAACGGGTGGATTCTAGTGTGATTAGCTCGAATTAGGCGTATCGAGGCTTTCGCTTAGACCTGTTACAGGCTCACGATGCACTGAAGTGCATTCGTGTCTTGTGTCAGGTTCGCACGAGGAGGTAATTTACAATTGGGTTTTGTCGGTCGTTCAGCTTTTCGGAGGAATTCCATTTGTTCATGCCGAATACGACGAGCATGATGATCGATTGAGTCTTTTCAACAGCTGTCACATGTCGTGTACAATTGATTATTGCATTTGCTTTCTAAGCATCCCGCAAAAGAATGAGATCATTCTCGGATCAATATGAGCACTAAACGACAAGAAACATCAAACGGTCATTCTTAGTCAGTGTGTTGTTTGATTCGCCATAAAACAACTCAACGGCATTATGATGTATGCTCGAAACATGGCAATATCTTTGAGCCAAAATTTTTCTTCATTTATGAACGATATTAATCGTAAGCTTGTCATCTTGTCAGCGAGCGAATCGTCATCGCTTTCCGAGAACGTGCTTCAAATTGTACTTGCGAAATTAAATGAGTCGTCGTATTCAATTTCTCGAGCGCGTATGATAAATTTCAAATTATATCATGAAACTGTTGCATGTCAACAAATTGCTGCAAGATATTAGCCAAATTTCTACTTAATCAGTTAATCTAAATAGTATTTTGGCTAAACCATCAGATGAATGCATGCAAGTTAGATTAGTCAGGTCATAGGGATCATATTGAACTGGTGAACAGGCCGTGGGCCATCGATTGCGTTCGAGTTGAACCAGCCACATTCCGATTACTTTCATTAGCAAATTAGCAAAGTTGACTTTGATTACTCTTTAGTGCCACTGATTGTTGATGATGTGGAAAAGAATTTCACGATGTTCAGATATAGATTGGACTGTCCAGTTTGATTGTATAGAAAATGAATAATCTCATTCATAAGTGAATCTAAGAGCAATGAAAAGCAATGTAATAGTTCAGAAGTCTTTAGCTGCTGTAAATTATGCATGATGCTTGAAATCTGAAGTAGTAAGACTATCGTGCATTACGTGCACATAAAAAGTGAGTCTATGCGTCCTTGTCTTTGCAGAATTCAAGAGAACCGTTTTGTTATTGAGTGATATTCATGAAAGCGTTGGGAAGTTTCTTTGCACATATTGCAAGTAGGCTTATATAACTATTATATAATTATTATATATTATATTGATTATATAATAATGATTATATAATCATATTGTATATTACATTATAAGGAGGATTGTTGAAAGAAAGTGCACCTTTGAGGTTATCATGCTGGTTTTATGTTCTAGCATTATCAGTAGTAGCCAATCGTGAACGGAATGATTATTTACCATCGTGAATTAGTGTATTAGTGCTGGGAAAGAAGAAAAGTAGAGGACAAAATTTGCAGTCGAAGATCGAAAATGCGGTCGCCTTGAAAAAAGTCAAGACAGGAATGAGGATTGGGGACGGGGTCCACGGGATTACCGTGAATCATTCAACCAAATGTTATTGGCCTTTACAATTTCGTTAAATGACTTGATTAAGTCAAGTCAACAATCATCTACCGTTACCGCCACGCTATCAAAGTTTAAGAATGTGTGATTCAAATTAATTTTTCATTTACAGCAGCAGCTGTTTCTCAAGCTAGCAACACACCAAATCAATTCAATTTTTAATGATAGAGGAGGGATTTTTCAAAAAACAACAGAAAACAAAAATTCCTCTATCTTTTTGCACTAAAAATTTTTGTTTTTTTTTCTAATTCGTTCTTCACCATTGTTATATTTTATTAGCGAATGATAATTTTTGCGTTCAAAACTCGAATCGAAAAAAAGAGAATAATTTCATCTGCATGAAAGGTTTCCACCGTTATTGCTTGACATCCGACGTGAATTTATGACTGCCAGCAAACATCGACGACATCGAATCGCACTTATTGGTGTCAGAGAAAAATGTCATTCGAAAAGCATCCAATCATTCAAAAGCAATCATAAAAGACCGCTTCCTGCACTCAGTAGTTCGATTCCTCTTCCGTATATTAAGTCTCATCAAAAACGATGAAAACTATAAACTGACGAGATAATGCAAAGGCTAAGAATACGCTAATCACCAGCATTCGTTCCTGAATTCATTCAGTTGTTTGCTAAACGTCAATCATTTCGATTTCGTGATCATTTCATCAACATGATGATATGACATAATGCATCTTCGAATTTCGTCAGCTATTCTTCCTGATTATTCGTTTTTAAAGAAGCGCAGTGATTGACATCCGTGATAATATTTTGATGGATGGCAGTCGTGAGATCGAGCTAGATGATGCATCGAATCGTCTGATGGAGGTTGTTGCCATGCAACTGTCAGTTGAATCCAGAAAGCTGCGATTCGAACAATACTTTCACAATAACAGCGAAAAGAACGAATCGTTTATTGTGCACTATAAACATGACAATAAAACTATTCGAATGTTTTGAACAGCGACGATCAAAGCGATGAATTTGTATTTGATTGTGCGAGTGAATGTTAGGAGCGTATGAATTCAGTTTTGAATGGTTGGTACATCCGAGTAAGTGGCGATTTTTATGCTTCGTAGAATTTTGTAGCGATTGATTCGCTCGTATATTATTTGATTGCAATGTAATATGCCCTGACCTGCTCGCCTAGCCAGTGGGGTGGCTAAAATCAAGGCTGAAACAGTGCGAACGGAAACGCGAGCATTGTGGCCAGCAACGTTATAAACGTTTGATAGCCTGGCCAATCCACGTAATCCAGGTAATGTGCCCACTAAAATTTGCTCGTTAGCTTGTGACAGTATCCGCAGAGTTTCGTTGATTCTGAGATGGCTCCTTCAGATCTTGTCCAATGAAATGGCGAGTACATTCGTGGGTTTCTATTGAATCAGTTCAAAAACAAAAACAACATAGCAAAAAAGGTGATTTGAGAGCAATATTTTAGGCACTTCTTACAATAGGCGCTTCCTACAGTCTTGTAATGGCCATATCAAGTTGTTGCATGAGAAAATATTGACGAGATGTTCGTCTTTTTTATAGGTTCAACAATTTTTCAATCAGATGGAATCACTACGTAAGAGATCTAAAATCATTAAAGCACCACAAAGCGATTTCGAAATATCCGAATTCATATTCTTTGATTCGGATAGACTCCATGAATGTGTCGGTTATCTTCTGGCATACAGCTGCTTTAAACAAAAAACGTGCGTGCATTCAACGTCACAGGCACTGAACTGGATGACATTAATTGAATTTTCGAATTTCAATTGGAAATCCGTTTCTTTTTTTGTTCGAAACGAATTTACCGAACGGAAGCACTCTAAGTATATCGACAATCAAACAAAGATTTATTATTTTAGATGTATGTCGATAAAAACTCATGCTAGCAGCTCGGACAGCATTCAACTATCGAAATTTAGTCAGATTCTATTGATTCGTAGCATAGAAATGAAGCTGACACGAAGTTGTTGCCGTTTTATGTGTGGTGCATTCATTCGATTGTCTGAAGGAGAGGGAAGGAAAGCAATGATGAGAAGTTGCATGGGAAATCGCCATTAAACGAATTGTTCATGCGCACTGATATGGGAATTTCCTTTGACGTGCGTATTGACATGGGAATTTGATAAGGCATCATTCAATTCATTAAAATTTTCCGCATCATACGCATTTTCATTTGATGAAATTGTTAGCTGTTAATTTATTAACCTGCCTTACTGAACGAGTTGTTCTTGGAAGTATAGTACGACGGACGCTCGATAGGAAGCAATTAATTAAACTGCACACATTCCTACGGACTGTTGCTTCTATTCTCTGACTGAAATATCGAACAATTCGTTCGGTATATTTTCGAGGTCCAGTCTCTATTGAAAGTCCATAAAATCATTGGAATAAATTTCTCACTAAAATTTATGAAAAATGTAAAACTTTTTCGATTCCGAGATCTTTTGAAGTGTTCTATGCAGCAATGAAATAGAAAGCTTTACTGCTTAGTGTCAATGAATGTTATCAGCTAAACAACTTAATTTTGTACTCTTTTGCGTTAATTTTAAAATCTCATTTATGCAAAGAGTTTTTATCTCTTGCTGTTTCTCGAGCTTCATTTTGGCCTGAACAACTCATAATTCGAGAGTGATAATGATGTTGGCGCAGATATGCGGTAGTAACCGCAGTTTTACCTCTGAAGAAAGTAATTCGCACTCACGAGCATAACGTTCTGTCATTGTAGTAAAACTGAATCCAGTGAATGAGGGTATGCTCGCATTCAATTGATCATAGAATTGATCAATTGAACAGAACATGAACTCGAGTCGTTTTTCGTCTTCGTCTGTAGCGCTCCATTCGCTCTTGAAGAGTTGATCAAGATTATGCTTTCAGAAAACCGGATTCGGATTCCCTTCAACCTGAATACCTGAATCTGCGATCAACGGTGACTGCTTCAATCCGATCTCTCACAGTATTCGTGACCAAAGAAGCTCTCAACGTAAACAACTTCCGAGGCGCATAACTGAAACGCGCTCCATATTGCTGAGAACTTTTAAAACTGTGATTTTTAACTGCCTACTCTAATTTCAGGAATTTTTACGTTTCCAACAAATTTACGATTGTGTTGATATTGTATTCGCTGAACATCAGAACTGAAACATATCACTGAATCACCTCAAGCAACTCGTATACCCGTCGGAACTGTTCCTATTTGTGATTTCAAAAACGACCTATTGACATCACACTCCTAACTGCCATTATTTTATTCGTTACTCTTCTCAAAAAGGATTATTGTGTTTCATTTCTGTGATTTCCGTTGATCTGTGGAGTGTGATGTTAAATGATTAGCAATTCTGAATATTGCACTGATTCAATTCGTTTCCAACTGTTGATGAATAATACCTCATAAGAAAGACATTTGCCATTTGTCTGCTGCCAAGTAAAACTGAATATGGCATCATTAAGTGCTCGTCGTCATACGGTTATAACCGAAACATTATTCGTTCTATTGAGCAATTAAGATGGTGAAATGCATCAAAGAAACGTTCTTTCAATACTTTTCATATTTGTGACATTCGCACTCACCCTGAACACCACATCGTTGGCATTTCTGTTTAGTTTAAGCAGCACTGATGAACAATGCTATCGAGCTGATGTACAAAAGTGTCTTGAGAAGGCATTTCATGTAAGTGATTTACGATACGTTATGATCATTCTTCATTCCTCTTGCTTACTTATCAATGGCAATCGCTTATTTCGAGGAGAAGCATATAATGAATATTATTTCGAATATATCCAACTTTCTGAAATACATTTTTCTCAGCTCAAAATTAGCATTACAGTCTGATGAGACATTTATTTTATGATTTTGCATAATGGACAATAGGGTTAAGGAAATTTTAAGGTTTACATTTTAAGGGCTTTTAGATTGAGGCGTCCGATTGGTTATTTTACTATTCTTGACTATCTATCGTCACGTCAGCATTTGATCATTCACATAGTTTAAGGTGTATAGGACACGGAAAAAATGAATGTGGTACGGAAGTTGCAGGCGATGCGAATAGATACGAAACGAGGCGTCGAGTATGCGCCTCAAGCCGTGCCCACTCAACAACAACGTCCGGCAAGCATGTTCAGCACAAATTCGAGCGCATCTCGCCAACATCCAGTTCGAACGAGACGTGATCAACCGAAGGCGATTATGAGCCGAAGTCGACATCTGTGTGCGGCGAATAGACCGTATTTATCGTGTTTCAATATACCCGGATGTCGTGATGAATACGTGGCACACGTTCGTTTGTTGGCACTATTGTTCGAGATTTCGGATTTGTTTTCGATTCACAAATAATTATCTTAACTCCGGCAAAATATTTCCGTTTTGTGGAATAGCGATGATAGAGCGCAATCATACGCTGAGCGATTCAATTGCGCTTCTTTACGGAGTGCAATTGAATCGCTTTACGGAAACGTGAAGTACGACACTTGTATGAAATAAATTTGTTTCGATAAAAATGTTCAGATGAAATTCTAACTTATATGATCACAAACAACTTCAGCTTCCCACATCACAGATTACGTAGCAAAAATAAGATTCGAATAGTTTCAGACTAATAAAATTCAAAACACAAAAAGTGAAACTTTCATTGAAAATCGTTGTTGTATTCACTAGAAAAATGAATAAATGTTAAAAGATTTCAGATCGCTTCGGTGGTATTTCACGGTATACACGGTCGTATTCATCCGATACAAATGTTCCTCGCTCATCGTGGCTACGCTCTTCAGGTAATATCTTATTAACTCATCAAAATGACCATCACTCATCAAATCCTTCACCTAAAAATGATTTGCTTTGGAATTTCTGTCGTTTCAGTGGACCATTTGAACTGTGAGGTGTTCGAAGACGGAGGCATCGCTGTTGATTCTGATTAGTTTGCAAGTAGTCCCCTATCTACATAATTGAAACTGAAATTAGGATTCCATATAAAGACATCTCTACGCTAATACCGCGTTCGCTCCGTGAAAAAAAAGGATGTCGGCAAAGGATGGACGTGATATTGATGATAAAAGAGAGGAATGAACTGGTGCTGAGTTATGACTGCTAATTAAATAGACAAATGAACCAATGAAGATGTTCAGAAGCAGTGATCGTACCTGTATTTGCAGCTATGTTCACAAACATGCTCTCGTGAAGCGCGTCAAAGCTGTCAACGAATGATGACAGCGCAAGAACAAAATGAAGATCACGGTATATACCTCGAATTGGTTGGCATCTCCAAGCAGCTGAGCACTGCTTCGGCCACCAATAAAGACTGGAATATTTGCAATCGTTTCAAGAGTTCACTTGCTTCGGTAACCGCTTTCATCATATTCACTTTATCCATCCAATGCTATTGCATCGAATAATTTTATTTCGATACCATAATCTCCCGGACCACATTCAAACCATTACCTGGATTATCCGGATTGGCCAGGCTATCAAACATTTGTAACGTTGCTGGCCACAATGCTCGCGTTTCCGTGCACATCCTTTTAGCCTCAATTTACGCCACCCCGCTGGCTAGCCGAGCAGGCCAACCGAACACAACCGAGTAATTAATTAGTTGCCGTGAATTGCCATTCACACCATATTGCAGCAAAATATATCAGTATATGATAATTCACGTTATATTTTCATACAGTATACTTGAAGATAAAAAATTGCTTGCAGTTGGTTCGTTTCCGAAGTCGTCGTTGTGGTGAAGCAGCGAAATGTGCATGCATGGATACGAATATCCACGCAGGGGTGGTGTACTGTAACGCTGGATGTGAACACTTACTTGATCAAATGACCAATGTGGATATCCCAAACTATCATCACTACTCGTCATCATCATCATTAACGCCGTTTCATTTCATGTCTATTGTCAGTGCTAAGTGCTTGATATTCAGTGAATTGCTCTTCGTCATATTTATGCTCAGGTTGATCAACAGCATATTGTAACACTCTTTCATGAGTTCGTTTGTATCAGTTTGTGTTTCGTAACAATGCAATAAACTATTCGATAACTTTGTTTTTTCAATGACAATGATGATTAATGACGAATAACTTTTTGAAATAATCAAATACACTTGTTTCAAAAAGTTTTGGAAGTCGTCGTTCAAATAAACAGATGGTTCTGTTATACAGGGTTGAGTACATGCCTTCCCGATGTAAGCAGACAGTTATGTGCATGCAAATTAATCGCATACAGGGCAGAGTATGTGTTTAAAAGCAGACTCAATGCACGAAGGTTACCTGAGTTGAGATCAACGTGGATTCAGAGAGGATGTTCAATGTCTTTTAACCTTTACGAATGGAACGGCAATTCGGCAGTCAATCCACAGAGGCGATGAGAACGAGAGGGTGTAATCACAGTGGATTACATCTAGATTTAGGATGAGTTTCATATCGGTATTGACTTATCTTTCAAATAAACAGATGATTTTGTTATACAGGATTGAGTACATGGCTTCCCGATATAAGCCTCAGCCTAAACCTAAACCTAAATTTAATTTCGGCCTTTTGCTATCACCAGTTAAACAACATGCAAATCTAGAAACAATTGGATAGTGCTGGTGTCGAATAGTTGATGCGAAAACATTTCAAAGAAATCTGAACCTTGTGTTCATTAAAAACAGAAAATTGACCGAAGCTGAAAATCTGATCAAGGTTTTGTTATAACCGAGAAAATCTTATACTTACTGAAGCTCGAAGCTCCATCGACAAGTTAAACTGAAACGGAGATGCAGTTAATCATAAAAATTGACTGTAGATATCACCGAATTTCGCATTCGTTAACCATTTTATACGACCGCTACCATTTGATACTTTACATACGACCGTTACTTGAGACTTCGAGCTAAGAAATACGGAAAATATGCCCTGCTAAGTTCATTACGTTTATCGCGGTAAGTTTTAAAGTTATGTGCATGCAAATTCATCGTTTCATTAGAAATGATTCAATAACACTACAACTTATCTTTCAAATAAACAGATGATTTATGAAATGATTTATAATTTATGAAATAAACAGATTTATTTATGACTAACTTATTTATGACTGCACATGATTTATGAAATCTCAATTTATCAAAGCTCTGGAATATCTCAAGTACTCCGATCTCTCTGCCTTCTTGTTGCTTTGATTCTCGCTTGTGATGGAGGGAGAGAAGAGATGAACAATTGCTGCCATTGAAGCATCATCAACGGAATTGTTTGAGATATTGCAAACCAAGTTTTATGTGTGAAAACCGTTGACGTGCGTTGTTCTCTCTCTATCTTCATGCTGCTTTAGTACACGCCCATTGTGCAGTTTGTCCGGTACCGTTTTATTTTTTACAGAAATTTAACAATAAGACGTTTTGCTTCGTGACTTTCGACTTTCAGCGATTGATGAAAAGTTGAGGGTTGTCATATGAAATCTGATCCGTGAAATGCTCAGTCGTCTCTATCGATTCAATCCTATCCATCGAATCGTCCGTTCGTTGCGTTCAACTGCAAACACCGTCATACACGAATCTGCGTCAGCTTCATCATCCGAAGCTGTAGCCGTTGAAGAGGATCTCGATTTTAAGTTAGTTTACGTTAGCCCGAAATAATCATCTTCAATTCATCAATTCCGTTGAATCGATTGATATTTAAACACCATCTGATGAATGTTGATGTTTTACTTTTTTGTCTATTGCGAACATTTCTAAGTAGTTATTATTTTGTCCAATTGCAATTCTCATATATTAAGCCATCAGAATTACAGCAAACCGCACACTGTTGTATGTAAAAACGGTACGATTGCTTGTTGGCATCCTGAGGAAGAGTTTCCGTACGAACACACTCGACCGATTGATCTGGGACAGTTAAGGAAAGAACAGTCGAAATTGGTGAGTATTCTTGTGACGCTTTAAACTGGTGAAAAAATGTCACTTGTAATAACAAAATCCCAATATTTTGTATTCGAGCCATCGATGGGTACCCTAGCTTCTCGAACTCAACGACCGTTGTGTTGAAAGTGAGATGTGTCAATGTTTGATCGGCTGATCTCATGCTCGAAAGTTGATGTAAGTTTATATAAATTAATTTAAGGTTTCATCTGTACTAAAAGAAGAAGTGGTGTTGGAAAGTGAACGAAGTCGTATGCGAAAAGGTCCTGATAATAGTGAACTGAAGGAAATCTTTTACACAAATAAGAACGAGTGGTACACGAGGTTTCTTTTTGCCTTCTTCTAAACGTTTTATTGGCGGCCTTCACAACGGTAGCATCTCTTCGTCGTGCAGACTTTCGTATAAAAATTGATATTCAAGAACTGCTTGCGAACTGAAAAAATCCATACGCAAGTTCCCACAATAAATTGTTGTATTAGCCTGTGGCTCTTGTTCGCTAAGAAAAACGTAGGAACGTATTGATGCAGAGGATGCATAAGCTTCAACCAGAGATGATAGTAATCTGTAATTTAAGTCTTATCAAAGGCGCAATCTGAGCCTGAATTCGTCGGTTTTTACTCCATGCTGAGGCCGACTATGCCCGTGGATACAAAATGAATTGAAGTGTGTTTGTTGCAGGACACGTGAAGATCGCCTGCATGCTGTATCGGCCCCATTACCGAAGAGAAAGTAATTCTGTTCGGAGTTGAAGTCTACCGATTTGACACTTTAAACGAAATACTCAATTCGAAATCTGTGCCTCGCTTCTGCATCGTATCCCATCAAATCCACTTTACGTTTGTAATCGCTGGCTTTCGCCTGATAATCATTGTCTTGCGTACGTGTTTTTCGTGATAATTGCTCAGTGGAAATTGTTTTTTCCTGCTCATTTTTTTGCGTTTCCTTCTGCCTCTTCATTGGCTGTAGTTTCTTCATTTGACTTTGCTGGTGTTCATTGGTCTGAAATTAAAAAGTGCACGTTTTGTGGTGAGTGACTGCGTGATAACTCGGACCAGTTGTAGTGTCTCGTCATTATTGCAGTCGCATTGTATGATAAGCTCATTGATTGTCTACGTGACATGTGCTTGTACCTAGCAATTCTATAGCAAAAGTACTCTGTTGTGACAAACACTCTTGCTTTTCATCTCATTTTCTTTAGCACTAAATCAGCTTCAGTCTGATTTTTTTTTGATTTTGAATGGTAATAATTGTTGTGAAACAATGCGTTTGACCCCAGCGAATCTTCGGCATCCACGTGCAACTGTTGAGGCAATATGGCTGGGTCGTATGTGCTACGAGAAGGCTTTAAATATACAGCACGAATATGTCCGGAAGATTATTGAAATTAAAGAGCACAACCTCAACGAGCCAATAAAGTCAGTATTCTTCATTCATCAGTTGATTTCATATTTATCGTAGATGTTAGGGTAATCACATGGAATTTCTCGGACATTATCGGAAAACTGATGAGTTAGGTGAAAATTCAGATGTCGAAACTGATTCAGTGGTTCTCGAATACTTCTAAAATTTTTAAGCGGGTTCCAACTGCGGTGAATAAATGCGATTTCGATTCGTTGTGTTCGTTAATGAAGTGTTGTTGAATTTGCAGAAATCGTTTATTTCTGTTGGAACACACACCAGTTTATACGGTTGGATTAAGAAGCCACATGTATTCTATGAAAGAAGAACTTCGATTGAGGGCACTCGGAGCAGATTTCTTCAGGTGAATGGAACGAAATTTTTGAACCGTTTGAGTTATGAATGTATTCAGAATGATGTTATGATTGATTTGCATGTTCGCACTGCACATCGGTTGTGGTCAACTGGGCATAATTAAAGGACTGATCGAGGTGGTTTGATAACGTTCCATGGTCCAGGACAGCTGGTAGCCTATCCAATTATGGACCTGTCGACATTATCAGTCTCGTCACCAGATGAAAAGACTCGACGTGTTGGCGTCAGACGATATGTTCATTTGATTGAGGAGACTATTATTCGAACGGTTGATAAGCTCGGAGTCAAAGGAGCTCATCGTTCCCCTGATACTGGTCCGTTGATGTTCTGTAACGGCCAGTTTTTTGAAGACATTCGAAACAGTTCATAGTCAATGTACACTTTTGAAGATATGAGCACTAAACAATATTTCATCTACATCTTAATATAACCGATGAAATATCATACGAAAATTCGGAATGAGAGTTGTGGATTGATAGTGATGGATAGAACAATTGAGGATTTGAGCTATGGAAATCTGAAGAAGTTTGTTTTGTGATTGACTGTATTTGAGGTGTTTGGCTCGGTAATGGAACACGAAAAATTGCTGCAATTGGCATAAACGTACGACGAGGCATAACGAGTCATGGTCTTGCGTTGAATTGTGATACAGATTTGAATTGGTTTGCGCAGGTAATTAATTTTGTATGGTGCTAGTGTTATCATAAACAATTCGATGCGTTACCAGGTTGATGAAATTCGGTTTTTTGTTATCGACCCTTTGCAAAAGCAATTCATTTTGCGTTAGCTGACTGTACTGACTGATTGATTTTAAGATAGTACCATGTGGACTGGTTGGTAAAGAAGTAACGTCATTATCGAAGGAACTGGGCAAAGATGTGGGCATCGTAGAGGCAATCAAGCCACTTTGCCAGCAGTTCGCTGAGGTGTTCCAATGTGATTTGGTATATGATGAAGATTTTCGTTCTGAAGTTGAATCTGCAGCCAAGCGAAAGGCTTTATATAGGAAGATTAAACAAAATATTTCATCATTTTTCAAACTGGATGATTCTAAAGGTAGTTAGTTCGGAATTTATGATGTTGGCTTCTATGTTTCATTATTCAAATATATGTATGTACTGAACCATTGTCGTTTAAAATTGCTATGTTGTTGTATTAATCGCGATGTTTTGCGATAAAATGAAAGGTTTTCGTTTTTAACTTGTTGGAGTTGCTGACTGAATTGATACTGAAATGGACGGATGAATGAATATTTTGAATGGTTTATTGAAATGGATAACGTAACGAACGATATTGATTAAATGTGATTAACAAGTAACAAACGACAAATATATAGAGATATTTATAAGTAACAATGCATCAGACATTTTGTATGCGATTGATTGCAGCAGCACGATCCAAATGATCCGAACAGACAATCGAATTGTGTTTCATATTTGGGTTGCTTTTAAATATAAGCACTTCTATCATCGTCAACAACCTCACGCGTCTACGAATCTATATTAGGGCTGTTCCGGAACCCCGTTCAGGTATTAGATCCGCTGTGAAGTCTTCATTCCGGACCTAATTCCAGTAATTTGGGTCCCGATACAGCCCCATCAACACATTATTTATATTGATGTGCACCGTCAAAGGAGCATACATGGTCATTAGTACTGAGGAGACTTTCAGTGCGATTCATCTATTGAAACTCCGGCAGAGCGAAAATCAATTAGTACAACGTTCTAAAACAAAATTTAAGGAACTACAACCTAAATCTGCCAAATCTTGTGATCTTCCGACGTCGAGCACTCGATAATTTTCTTTCAGCCATATAATTTAGACTGGAACACCACATGAAAGCTCTCCTTAGAATGATACATATGCAATAAGCTGCCTGCCCATCAGAACACATAACCACAGTCAATAACAGCAACATGAAGAGGCTTGTAACCAAAATTGCTTTCACAAAAAATCTGGCTAGCATTCACCTTAAACGCAATACCTCACATATCCAATTTTTGCCAATTCCTCAACTCATTCAACAAATTCACCTTGCTCAGTTCACCATCCAAATCCCATCCTCAAATTGAGGACGAGCGTTATTCCCTCTTGGTTACATGCCTCAATTATAATAAAAATGAAAATACAAGGAACACAATAGAGACAGCTATTACTTCGAAATGCTTTAATTGAATTTTACAGAGACATTTTCTCCTAATCATATTTTGATGATACGAACAAGCACAGACACAATTCGATGAGGTTATCATTCGATGTTCACATTACAAATCTTCAAACAAAAACGACACAACACCTCGTTGAGGAACAAAGATATTGATATGAGGATGTTTTTCATTGCTGACATCTTGGATATCTCTCAGCAATAGTATAATATGCGCGACATAAATTGAAATCAACCCTTCAAGAATAAATCATCTTTTGCGAAAGTACGACGGACGGGTATTCGACGACTCTCCCTAGATCACAACTGAGCAGCTGCTCAAACAACTTCCCTCTAGGTGTTAGTAACAAATCCAAACTGTCTGGAATTCGACTTGGCTCAAGCTTCAAAGCTTTCAACTTCATATTAGAGCGAAACGATTCATTCTCAAAATTTACTGGACTCACTAGGAAACAAAGTCAATTCAGTGGGATTGCAGCAAGAAGCCTAAGCCAATTCCACACCAAAACATAGTCGTCGTATTTTATCGTCGCGTGCGACTTTGCATAGATCTCAATAAATACTCCCAGAAATAGATTTTTGAGTAAAAATGAAAATACAGAAACATCATTGAATTACTTCAATCATTGTCAACAATTGAATAAACATTATTCATACCTCGATGTCAATATTCTCTGAGAACCGACACACTTGAATAAAACGACTAACACAACAATACAATTCGGCTGATCACAATACGAATCTCACAATCAAATAAGCGTTTCCTTAATCGCGATTATAACATAAATCGCCCATTCCAATAAACCCAACCAAACCACCAAATAAATACAACTCTATAAAAATCACTGAACACAGCACCTAAAAATACACACTCATCGTAAGCAGTCAGTCCATGTGCAAGAGGTGCTACTTGAAGGAACGTTTAAAACAATAAAAAAATAAAATTTGCTCGATGACTTCCAAATGAATTCCCTTGAAAAGCTTAAAATTTTCGTTTCATCCCTAGTTTACGAGCATAATTATGAGAAAACATTCAATTTGGTTGTTGTTCCATAATCAATTCTTGCACACAGCCTTTCCATATGAGTGGCAATATTAAACAAAAAAAGATGCACAAATAAAAATCAGAATGCGTTAAATGCATTCGACCAATTATATATAATATATGTATGTATATATTGTATTTATAGATATGAATGTATGTATGCGATCTAAATTATTTACAAAGCAAAATAATGAATCTAACAGAAATCGAACGAATAACAAATTACACCTGTACTTGGCTAAAAACAGTGGAGGAATAAATCAATGAGTCAACCGTATAATATATGATTAGGAGCATTTCCATAGATGAAAACATTAAAATGAGATTTAACATGCCATATTTCAAATCTAACAATAAGAATCCTGGGTATGAACAGACGAGAGGTTGGATTTGATAACACTGAATAAAAATTAACAAATGAAACATATTCATAAAAAACTTCAATGCAAACAAAAGAATAAAACAGTTCTCGAAATTCGATTTGGACAAAGTACCAAAAAATTCTTCACGAAGAAAGTAAAACTGAGTGACATATTGAAACGATCCAATCGTTTCGTTTTATCACTCAACAATACTTCCGAAAGAATACCGTCCAAAGCAGAAATCGAGAACTTTCTGAACAACTCAACAATGTTGTTCTATCAAATATGAAACACACCAGCAAAAAAAAAGAAAACATTGAACGATTTCAATGGAAACATATAAACAAAAGAAGAGCAGCTGTATAGTTGCGTAAATAAGAAGAGGTATTAATTGTTTACTAATAGCGTGTTTTATAAAACGTTCTAATTCGTTGAGACAGGTTTACCATCACAACACGTTTGATGGCTTCCTTCTCAGCACCTATTATACAGAACAACTATCCACTAAAATGATCTGATACAGATTCTTGACGAATGATTCTTTTTGGTGATCGCCCTCACAATCAGAATCTCTCTCGAAAAACATTTTACAAGTTTTTCGATGAGGTCGTTAATTGCTCTCGGTGGTGATATGCAACTGATGCGCTTTCAACTCGGTGTCACCGATAATGAAATTAACGCAGTTCTCTTCACCCGTACTACTTCTCAAACGACGTGTTCTTATCTGAGCGCTTTTCGAGTGATCTTCCTCGTCTTCTTCCTTCTTTCGTTCGCACTCATCAATTCTGTTCACCTTCTTTTCATGCTTATTGTCTACCAGCAAATTTTCATCTCCGTTGCATTCACTCACTTCTGCAACGATTCAAATTTTTCATCCAACAAACGCTCACAAATGACAAATTGAACGCCCCAAGCTTCCTTCATATGCATCACTCAAATACCAACTCAGAGCATTATTGATACTCCAATATAATCATTTCTTCACTGATCACAAATTAACCAAATAAGCCAAATACGTTCAAAAATCATAAATGTGGTTGTGTGCTGCAAACAGAAATATAAGAGCATTCACAACAACTTTCAATGAGTCCTAACTGCGGAATCTTTCATTTCATATTTTTCCTTCAATCGACGTAATTCCCAAACCAATAAAAGACTTATTACTTACTCTCCTCTTGCTCGTCACCACCGAATCTACTCTCACGATTGCCATCCTGAAATCAAATTTATTCATAATTCAATTACACCTAAAGTGTATTTCAAGAAATTCATCAAGTGAAATATATCTCACAAAAGCGTCTCTAAAGATGAGCTATCAAACGATGGAATTATGATGATGAATTAGCTTGACAAGTTTCGCTTGTTATACTCAAAATTTACAGGATACCAGCTACACATAACTTTAAAAAAAGAAACGACTACTCCTTGAATTATTTCAACAAGAGAGACGATAGCCTGCACCAACCTTTACCTCTTCAGACGAATCACGTTTAGAGCCATCGTCGTCGGTGTTCAACGATTCTTCAGAAGACGCTTTCTTCTTGAGTTTATTTCTCGACCTCCGTTGATTCTTCTTCTTCTGGCCGAGAATCGATGAATTTGGTCTGAACGAACGTTCCTGCACCAAACGCTCACTGAACGATACACGCTTTTTGCGAACGATGCAATCTGCAAGATACACGTTGAAAAACGTCATCACAAAATTACACTGCACTGTCTCGAAATAAGGCAAAAAAATCCAATTACTCATCAGATGTGCCAATTACAAGTCATTCCCCCCCATAATTGGCACATCTGATAAATGACTGGATATTTTCTTAACCTTAACGATCGAACATCAACGATAATATCACTCTGTTAAATACATCATGATCACGAACACGAAATTTATTGCTAAATGACTTGTAGGTCTTGTGACCTTACTCGAAACGCAATGAATCCGAACCGAAGGAAATTTTAGAGAAGCTATTTTGACAAGAAAACTGGTAAACATTAAAAAAACACCTAATAAAATATGGACAAACCTAAACTCTCACTACTCTCATCAATGCCTTCTAATGTGTCTGCACCTATCAATCCATCAATTGCTTCTCTTTCGTCCGAATGTTGACACTCTGATACCGATCTTAAAATGAACATTCTCATGTAAGTCTGCGATTCAAATCTGCATTTACTGATCTTTTTTTGTGGGTTCTGAGAACCTCCGAATCGAAAATTTACAACGGACTATACAATTCAATGATCAGACATCTACCTATAATTAACGAAGCGTCCTCTGTATTCGATAACTGTAGTCGGCTTTTTTAGTATTGATTTTAGTCCCGTCGATGTGATACATTCGCTCGTTGAACGTGGTCGCATACGTAAATCATCTGCTTTAAAAATTCCATTCCCTTAAAACAATTTCCTGACGTTACTGCGCTTCTCAGCAACTGCGACATTTCATCAGTCAAGGCAAACGATTTGAAAACAAAAAATCAAAATATGAGATCAAATCATTTCCGCAAAATTATACACTTAAAACCAACAATCCTTGCTACCACCCAACGAAGTTGTGCTATGCCCCACACCAAAGATCATCAAATTCAAATCTGACCACATTATCAAAAATTTTCAGAAACGTTGCTTTTATATCTGTTTACATCTCAACGATAAAAATGTCGACAAGTGTTAACGCGTGAACAGTTTAACCAATGCCAACACCAACAACATAAACAAACCAAAAAAACTAACCGTAACTATGCATGAAGGGAACATTTCTGGTGTAGACAGGCGATGAGCCAGGCGATACACTCGGTGAATTGCTCAACGAACCAAATGATGAGATTCCAGAATCGACGCTATTCGCCGGACTACTAAACATTACATTTAAGAATCACTTCAAAAGCATTCAGAAGAGATGATTTGAAAATTGGACGAGAGACATAATCAGGAAGTCGTTATTCTTTCGAGAGAATAATGCAGAAAATTAGTGACAAAAGAAGTCACTCTTTAATATGATGAAGAGTTCGCAGGAAAACAAACTGATCAGTTGGTAAACAAATTGATTTTTAGTTTTAGTTGATCGTTTATTCGTCTATTTGCTCACCTCGGCAATGAATCACCCGTACATGATTGATCATTCGAATTGCCAACGATTAGGTGCAGTGGAGATGTGGACTGACGATTGTGAGTGCTTTGCAGTGGTGAAGCAAACAAATAATTCAGTGATTTGGTACCCTGAATAAAACAGTGCACAAAATAACAGTAACAAACAATTATGATTGTCACTTCACTTCCCTCATCATTATGAGTTCGGAATGAGATCCATTGAAAGTGAAAACGAACCGAAATTTGAATTAGGGTTTGTTCGGTATTTTGGCATAGAACTGATAAGATGCGGCGTTGTTTAATGTTATTGTTGTGTGGTTTTGATGGATGATTTGAGTTTGAATGCAACTTTTGATGACGTTGAAACTGTGATAGTGACTCGTCGAGACGTTGACGTAGCTCATCGATGCGTTTTTGAGAGTCAATCAAGGGCTGAAACATATTTTTCTTTTTGTTTTCTCAAATTTCAACTTTTCGGAAAGCAATGAAAATCAATGCGAGCAGAGTTTGAGATCAAGCTCATCTTTTTTATGATAGTCTTAAAAAAAGAAAAAGAAAATACTTGATCGAACTAACCATCTCCTTCGTAGTACCGTCGTTTTGAAAACTGACAGCACGCACATGCTCACACCTACGAATCGGCACTGAGCCTTCTTCAGTGTTAGTCTTTCGTAGATGGATGCGAAATCCACGTTTATCCACATCAATTATATGATCTGAAAAATGCTTTCAGCTGTTATCCACACCGACCAGTTCCCATTAATATGCTCTCAATGTTTACGTTTCACAAAAAGAAATCCCTAAAAATCTACACTCCACACGAATGGTGATATCGTTTGATCGTCTCATATCTCAACTGACCACAACTAACATTCCCTACTTCCGGATAAACTTAATGAAAAACGAAATGAACCTTTACGATCGGTTTTCAGCCATTTCGGTTCTCTGAGATCGGTGAAACAAAGTTCCACTAAAGGCTCTGCGATGCCGTCACGGATGAACGACAACGAAACAATTTGCATGTGCGCATTTTTTGGTTGTTTTGTTGAGTCATCGAAAGGACGCGAGGAAACTTTCAACGAAAGCGATTTGAGAAGAGCCGATGACATTGTCATATTATGACTGTTGTTATTATTATTATCACCAATATCAAATAACCAATTCAACACAATGCTGAAAATTGATCGATTCGGTGAATTTCATCAATAAGTCAACCAACCGTCTTCATAGTATCTATCAAGTGATAGAAACACGCATACGAAACGACAAAATATTTTCAAGAAATTAATCTCACAACAAAATGATCAAAATTTCTCAACACCATACAAGTTCAACACTAGGATCGCCTCTCATTATAACGAAGGTTAACAAATTACCGCTTCGTGAGAACTAAATGATTTCTACTTAGTGTCCTGCAATTTTATACAAAACAGGAGGACACGCAGATTGATGCAGGTATATGTAGGTTACGGAAGAAGTATGTGCGTCTATTCATCTCAACTGTTCACGTCTCTCCTAGTGTAATCTCACTGGGATGTCACTCTATCGAACATGCGAGAATTTAAAAAATCATGTTTAAAAAGTCATAACCGGTTATATTTCATTCAACCTTTCTTTTTCAACGATGCTGACGCAATTTTTCAAACAAAGATAATAAGGAAAAAACGCATTATCTGCGAACAGTGCGCATATTATGTATCAAAAAATAGCAACAACTTATTTTTATGGAAGAAGAAAATGAACAAAAAATTAAAGAATCATTCGCATCTCAACAATGAATACAAAAATAAATGCAAATAAACATCATACGGTGACATTCAAACTTACCAATCTTTAAAATGTGAGATTCGAGCACTTGCATTCGAGAATAACTTCCTCAACTGCTGCAGTTTTTCGACACGTACGTCAGGATGATTCGGCATTTCGAATGACCAATCACCGCCAAACAATTGCTCGATTAACTAAAATCATAATTGATCAATTACCCCGTCCGGTTCAGCTTAGAACACAATAGGCAGACCAATCACGAGATCGTAGCCATAAGCTGTGAGTTTAATTCACTACACAGAAGATCATTAATCCTATACAACTTTGGCATGATGGAAGTAAACATCGGAAAAATGTGCTTGCTTGAATCGAGTTGCACTCAAATAAACTGCGATTGAGATGAATGTACACAATCATTAGTTGCAATGATTAAAAAGTCGAGTTGATCGTCACCTGTTTTGAAGAAGTTTCAACACTTTTCGCCAAATCACTGTTTGTTTGACTGGCATTCAATGTGCCAGGATGTACTCGAATACGAATTGCTTTCTTCTGTGGTTTCGAACCCGATATAAGCTGATCATTCAGGCCTATTATATCGCATGGCACCATCCATAAAGGCTGCAAAATAAAAACGTCTCACTTAATTCACCAATCTATTCAAAATGTACTCCATGGCAGGTCACATCTATATATTTTCATTAATTAGAATATCAGTAAGAACTCCTTCTCAGTAAACATTTCAACAGCCATTCAGGAGATTCATGAGAATGGAAAACTATTTTGTGAAGTCAGACAATCTGCAAAATACAAACACAATGTGGCTGATACCTCATTTGTGCCATTGATATGATCGCAACATTTTTTACATTCACCAATACTCGACTCTGAATCCAATGTAATCTTCAAGCGTCGATTCCGTATAGTTTTATGATAAATCACTATAGTATCACCTTTCTTACAGAATATATTTTCCTTATTCACTGCAAATTTTGCCGATTATGAAAAGTTTCTGCAGGAATTTTAAATTATTTTGATGATGAATATTACAAATTCACGCGAATCAGAGTGTAAAACATCTGCTTCTCACTATACTTCACTATATATATTCACTATCTTTCAGATAATAAAATTAAAACTTGTGCAATAAAACGTAAAAACTGTATAACGATGAACTAATAATGCAGATAACTCTTTTCAATTGAATGAGAGATTTCTTTTTTTCGGATTACCAGTTTTTCGGAATGTCTCGTCGTATTATCCACAAATGCAATTTGTTTCATTGAAATAACCGATGCACAAATGAGGAATAATTGGAAAATATAGCAACTATATAAAACAGAATAATTTAAACTAACAATTTTGAGACTTGTGGCAGCCAATATTGTCAGAACAGTTGGTTGTTTGTACAGAAGATTGTTTTATGGGGATGTTGAACTGTTGAGCATTGATGTTCTGGGTATTGTCGTTTTGAAATATCTTTTTCTGACGTATCTCCTCTTTAACGTAATTCATTTCCACTGAAATACGAAAAACTTTTGAATGATCATCGACACTACTAAACGAATTCATAGTGATTTCGAAACACACAAAAAAGCACAGCAACGAGATTACGAAATTATCCATCATTGCACAGAAAAAAAAACCCGTTTCTATTTGCAAACGACCAGTTACACTGTTGTTCATTTGATAAGGATTATTAGCTTTATCGTGATCATAGTCTACGAATCAATACGGATCGGACTGGATGTGTACGAACAAGGAATAGGATGTTATTCACAAACGTAGAAACGTAATTAATTGATCAGGCACACCAACAAATCATATGTATCGAATTCTCGATGTGTTGTTAATCTCTTGCTAGCTCTGCTATAGCCACTGCCCAGAAAATGCACCCGATGGATGTTGCGGGATACGGATTGAGAGGATTACCGAGAATCGTTTTGAGCTGATGCTCAAGCCTGATCACTGACATAAGCACAAGCTCAAGACGAAAGTCAAGCTCTAGTTCGATTTTAACAATCAGCCGATTTAGAGCATTGCGGTTAGTGTAAGGTGACTGACTGCAGTGAGGGTGCGTTTTACGGTTTCTTTTACACTTTCATATAACACGTCGAATACGACCGTATGCTGCCATTCTGTTCGAGCGCAGTGTATTCACAAGGAAATGCGGATAAACACTAGCATAAACACTGATTCTGTGAATCGCAGATATTGTATCCTGAATTGTCTTCCAGAGAAAATAAGTCACGAACTGAGCTGAGGGCGTGTGTGAGTTGGCTTATACGAATTGTTTGGTGTTTTCCTCTATGAAGTTGGATCTTGTTTAGTTGAGGAGATATAGAAGGATTTCTGATGATCATTGACATATTACTATAGGAATATCACGGATACCATTTTCAAACTGCCTGTGTCCTCAGTTTTACCCACTAACATATCAGTTTTTTGGTACCGTCGGATACAGAAAATTCTGAGCTTTCAGAGTAATGTATATATTGTCGAGGGATCTTGTTTAGATGAGGAGATATAGAAGGATTTCTGAAGATATATCAACTCTGTCGATCATTAATATATTACAATAGGCTTTCATAAATGTCATATTTTATTAGTGGATACAGCCTCTGATTCTGTGAGTATTGACAGATTACGTTCAAGTCAATCACGATCGCAAATGCTTCGAACAGCGCAACGATTTTACCTATTGTTTCCACCCAACATCACCTATAGCAAGTAGAGAATTTAAGCTCTTCTAGTTTTGACAATTGACACCTCAACAACTGAAGATGCGTATACTCAATAACTGAACGAACATCTGTGTAAATACTCTGAGTTTAACCAGCCAAATGGTTTTTTTATTCAGTGTTTCATTTCGATTTGATAAAGACATCATTGGTAGTCATATGGCCAGAGGGCAGAGGTCGAAACAATAGGTGCGATTTTACCTATTGTTTCGACCCAACATTGCCTATAGCGAGTAGAGAATTTCAACTCTTCTAGTCCTGACACTTCAACAATTGAAGACATTTCAACAATTGAAGACATTTCAACAATTGACACTTCAACAATTAAAGATCCTTATACTCAAAAACCGAATATCTGTGTTCAATACTCAGAGTTTAAGCAGCGTAAACGGTTTCCTTACGTTATACTTCATTCCGGTTTGATAAAGACGTCACTGGTGATCGTATGGATATCGTAATATGGTGTCGTAGAGGGTAGAGGTGTAACGTAATATTCGAATGGACATATGCAAGAAGACACTTGAAAGCATTACTCGAATTACTGACCTTTGATTTATTTATTTAATCAGCAAATCCAACTCATTACGAGTTTATGCCTCTCTGTTATAACCAGTATACCTGATATCACTATATCACCAATATCACATTCTTCCTTCCTCGGCATTCTTGTTTGCCCGCAGCTAACGATAATGGGAATCATCTGTCTTCATGAAATTATAACTTGGATTATTGATTTGGCAAGCACAAAGGTTTTGGGCCACTTCTACTAAATGAATAATGGATTTCATCTTTCGCATCCGAAACTTTTTCGAACTGTTTATTTGCAATCAAAAACGTTTCTGCACTGCATTAGATCGCATTGTGTTCACTCAGTCAATAGCTCTCAGCCAAGAATAGTGATTTATCATCGACTTCGATTTGTCCAATCAACTAATTTATACAATCATTTGTATCAGATCAAGATGGACACTCACGGGCATTAGAGCGTGAATTGCAGCTGAGCAGCCACAAGTACGTTTTTGCAGTAGTAAGCGATGAGCGAGTAGATCTCACAAATTAATCTCAAATCTTACAGTCAGTAAATTCATAAGCAGAGGGAATGAACTGTCCAAAAGTTATATCAAAAATTCAAAGAGAAAGATTTCTGATGAATTTTAAAATCGGAATTTTTGAAAGAATAATTGTAGAGGTTTATGGAAGAAATAATTTTTCGGAAAGTGTGTTTCGATAGAATTTGAAAGATTTTTGAATAATTCAGCACGGAAAATTCGGAAGGAAAGATTTGTTTATGAATTTCACACGGAAAAAGGAAAAAAGAATTGCCTTCGTAAGTTTTGAAAGATTTTCTTAGACATTTTGGTATCAGAAATTCAAATAGAAAGATTTTTGATCAATTTTAAGGTTGAACGTTTTTGGAAGAATCATTTGGAATGTGTGGTTTTGATTCATACTTAAGTGAACATCAGGTTTTGCTTGGATTTGGGTCGATCTGCGTTAATTTCGATGTAACTTCTAGTTCAGCCTCAATTGCTTTAGCCAATGGTGAGTCTGACACGACTCAATTTTGAGCTAATTCGAAAGATAGTGTCAGTATTATGGTGATTTGACTTAAGTATTTAACTGTGCAATGATTATGATTAAATTCAATACATTCTAGTTGATTCTGCTTCAAGTTCACCTTAACTCGTATGGGTGATGTAACTTCAGATGACGGGATTTCATTAGACAACATTAGACAACTTCATTTTAATTCAATTTGTGAGAACTGGTTTCGTTTCCATGTGACTTCAGAATAAATGGGTTTGAGTAGACTTGAGTTGGTCCAACTCGAGTTTGTTCAGATTTATTTTTTGTTTCCGACAGTTTGATTCCAAAATTGACTTGACCCCATAGTTTGCTTTACCAAAACGAGTGACATTTCTCCAAAAAGTTGACTGCTCCAACGAGCGATCCTTGTAACTTATGAAAGTTTGATTCTGTACATTCAGTAAACCTTATAAAGCACGGATAAGAGTTTAGATTTTTTATATTCAATAACAACAATGAGTAAAGTCAAAACGAAACCAATAACAACAGTTAGTTACAGTCATATGGGCAGGATTTTTTTTGCGCCCCTCTTTCTTCCTTGGATATATACGCCACTGGTTAGTCAGCATAATCACAATAAATCAAAACAAACAATAAAAAACATAATTAACGCTAATTAACAATAATCGCTTGGAACATCAAAACACTTGCATATTCTAGTGATGAAATTTTTCTGATGAAATGTCATATCCGCGGTGAATTCATCTCAACTTTTCGTAATCGATTTCATTTACGATACCGTAAAAACCTCACTGAACGTTCAATTAAACCAGAACATAAACTGTATTCCTTTTACATTCTTCTCAACAAATATCCGAACTGTCCTACATATTCTTTCAGCACATTTAAAATCACTTTGAATTCATAAGGGCAGCGAAAGGACTTGGTGAACGAAGAAATATGCTTGAACAATGCGATATCACAATTACTCTAAATGTGTTTTCAGAGGTTATGATGAATTTTTAGCTATAAATTATCAAGATTTTAAATTATGCATTGTCATTTTCAACAACTTCCTTCTCCGACCAATCGCTACTAATCAAATCGTCCAGTTTTGTCGACCAAACCGCTTTTCCACTATCATCCACTTCATCGAGTATTTGTTTCATCTGAAAGTAACATTATTATATGACAATGAACTATGGTATAATAAGTAATGACAACGGTCATATATTCATCATAATAACAACAATAACAGTAACAATACAAAATAATGATAACGCAAACGTTACAGTTTTAACAATGAGTACATGTTGATCATTTAATAATACACTATGATATTCGTATAAGCCTCATAAAGGATACATTAGATTGGTTCATTTAACTAATATTACTCTCATCAAAGTTTTGAGACAAACCTTTCCACTGAGCATTTGACAAATTTTTTGCTGCAGAGCGATTTGATTTTTGGACTTGATATCGTTTTGATTAGTTTCGTTCATCATGAACGTTTTAATGTGCTCATACAAAGTGATGAAGAGTTGACATAAGAATACCTTCTCCCATCTTGATAATGTCGATTGCTGAAGTAAATTTAAAGAATCATATTGCAAAACATTACGATCAATTCAAAATGAAATTTACTCACTCTCGAATGATCTTCACTTATTATTATGGCCATGAAATCGAAATAGAATAAAACCCAGGAATACGATCATTGACTCTTTCGACATACATATATGACAGCTCATTCGATCGTCAAGTTAATCCAGATAATATATGAGAAAATAGAGATTAGCGACAAACCTGCGCCGTGACAGTGATCCACGATTGTAAATTGCTTCTGTAGAAGAGATCCTTTGCAACTGATTGATGCTTGAGTGCAGATCGCAGAATGATCAAGACCAGTTTACGAGTTTCCATTGTTGACATATTACTGGTGAATAGCGAGAGACACAACTTGATCACGTAACGTTTCTGCAGAACATTGTAGTCGTACGGTTCGATCAATGAATCCGCAATCAACGTCAGAATCCATTGGCGTTCTTTGTGGTGATACTGAACCGTTGAACTCAAGAACAATTTGTAGAATTCGGGAACGTTTTCGATGTCGACGGTTGGTTTCAGTACGAGGAACGACATGATCGGCGCATACAATGGATCGGCAGCATTCAAGAGCAGTTTGCTTGTTCGAGCGAAGAAATGTGACACAACTAAAAACAGATCAGTAAAGTAATTGACATCTGAGGTATATATTCAGTAAGACTGAAATGAAATAACACATCCCATTCGAATGGAAACTTTTATAGATTAACTCAGTAGATCTCTCGAAAAATGTTCTATTCAATAATCTCTTTACGGAATTCTGGGCTGGAAGCTGAAATATTTTGGAATTCTGTGCTTCATTAACAACTTGAATAAGACCATCTTTCATAGTCCTACGGATTCATATGCTTAATATAAGGAATGAAGAAGCATCACTTGAAATAGTAAAAATTAATGGTGAAAGAATTGAGCATGAAATTTAAAAATGAGAAGTTCCGAAGCTTGGAAATGTGAAATGGATTGATGCAATTACCACTGAGATCTGTTGGAAATCACACAATCGAATGGAATGAAATATGAACAAACCGTGCGGAATGCGCTGATTCGGATAGTCAACACTGTTTTTGAAGAATCGTATCAAGTAAATAAATAACGACTTCTCAGCGAATGTCTCAACACTCAAATCTGACAGATGACTCAGAAAACGTCTCAGAATAACATATGCCAAGGCACGTTCCGATGGCTCTTTCAAACTGGTCGCAGCGAACGCAAACGATAGCGCGTTACATTCGACGAATTTACGCGAACTCAACTGAAATAAGTGGATCACTTCAGACACTCCATAAATCATACAACCTAAAACTGAATCGCCAAGGTTGAAAATAAATTTTACAATACATTTTAATATTTTAATCATTAAACAAGATTAACCTCAGCCGGTGGCTCCAATATGGACGTTAAAACTCGTAAAACAAATCGGTAATCGTACATCTCTTGATTATTCCTATTGGTTGTAGCATTCGTGAACTCCAAATTATCCAGTTTCAAGAGCGTAAACCACATCTGTCTCGGATCTAAATAGTCGAATACCTGAAAGTTTCTTTAATAATCAATCAAACAAAAACTAATCTCAAAATTTCAACAAATGTTCTGCACCAAAATCGAGGAAATAATCGAAATGTTCCATCAAATATTAAACGACAAAAATTCAACAATACAATTTTTCAGTTTGAAACACAATGAAGAGAATAAGATGGAAGACGTGAACGATATATAAAACCTTGCGCGAATTCATTCAAGTACCAAGCAAACGAAAAATTTCAAAGAATCAACCAAACCTGATCGGATGTCAATCGCGTATGCAACGTTTGTCCGAATGCTCGCAAATTCTCATAATTCGTTTTCGATTTCGCTCCCCAAACAATTGGCTTGAATGGCCTGAAATAATCGATTTGTTGAATAGCGATACTTTAATATATTTAATAATAACAACAATAATTTAAACATCAAATTTGATACTTAATAATTAATAACAGATAATCAAATTCAATCGATGCTAACAGTTATGAAATATCAACAAGCGTATATCGACTGCTAGTGATTCAGAAGTAATGATTGTTAAATTATTAATGATTACAGCCATTATCAATGATTCAGAAATATACATTCATCATTGTCATCAGTTCCTCCATCACCTTAACACTACCGAATAATGAAAATAATTCGGAAATATATAAAATGATTGATAGAGATTTAATAGTCAAGCATCGAGATGATTCCGATACATCGAATATCAATCGACGTTCATCTTCTCCATACACATTACAGAACAGTTTATTGATGAGAAAACTTATTTGCTTCTATAGCGCTCATCGTAAAATAATAAGAAATCAAAGGTGCTGCTCACCTTAACGGGATTCGATAGACTCGTTCCAGCAGAAACAATATATCGTAAATAAGCCTATCTTTGCTCGTTGAACAGCCTTCATAATCAGTCAAAAGGGTGCTGATAAATTGCTGCGATACAGAACGCGAAATAGATTCGATGAAATCAATCTGTAATAATTTGAATTACAGTGATATTACTGAATTTTTTGAGCATTTTTCGACAGAAGTTATAAAAAATTATGTGAAGTTCTCAAATCTCTAAAAATGGAAAAAAAGCGACAATTATGAAGGGAATTTTGTTGCGCAACTCTATCCAACGATAAAGAAATGAACGTCTCAGGCAACAAACTCCTTATAAGCGGTATTGTTACGCCTATAAACTACAACCTAGTGATGTTTTCCTGATGTTTACCAAAAAAGCAAATTAATAGAGTTGTTGCTACAACTCTATTCGTTCGGAAAAAAACTTGATTATGGCACTAACATTATCCTTCGATTCTGACAGGAGTGTTTTGAGGTGACGAAGAGTCTTCAACGGGATCTCCGCTTGACGATCGATTATTTTCCGTTTGAACTTCTCGAATCTCTTTTCAACCAGTTCACCACTCAGCACATCCAGTCCGTTTTCCAGCTTTTGCTTTTCAGTTGTTTTCATTTGACTGTCTCAAAATATCGTCTAAAATTATAAACGATCGAAGATTTCAATGTCATTTATGACGGAACGGTATTTATTCACAAGAAATCTCGAAGGTGGACAGTGCAAAATGAATTTTTCACCAAAGTGCAAAGTTTGAGGATGGAATGAAAACTGAGAACGATTAACGAATTGAAGATAGTTGATCTAGTTAATGCAACACCTTCATTGAGCTTTCATTACTTGGTAAACACTCCTATAAGGTTGCACTTGTCGACCACTCGTTAGCGCCGTTCGCCGTTCAAAACGTTCGTTATTTAGTGTTAATTCTGCTTATTAATTTCGTTTTTTTTGTTGTTATTGCTTGTTTTTTTTTGCGTTTCTCGTGGTTTTGGTATGTTTCGACGGTGCATCATTTGATTGTTACGTATTCTAGGTTTGACCACCAGAATCATTTGTAAGTTAATGGCACCACGAAATAGGAATCTAGTTAATGTTGTTCGCCAAAATCAAGTTGGTATAATCTGTGGTAAAAAGAACAAATTTAAGGAAAGTCGAAATCGGTCAGTTTACTTCTTTATGCTACCTTTTAGTTTTCAGCCACCTCAAATTACGTCACATTTTTATATTGGAGAAACGTTTCGAAATGTTTTCTTCGAAACCGCATGAGAATATTGAGAGCATTTCTCTTGCAAACATCGGATCAGGCCCGAGTTTAATCAAAAATAGAGCTTTTTGTCCCGAACATACGGCTAAGCTAAGCCTAAACGTGGTTCCACAGCTCCTGTTTGTTTATTTCCTCAAGTTGGATATCATAGATCACTTTAGTAATTTCATAGCATCTCCTTTCCAGTATAATTGTTTATTGTGCACTCATCAAATGATTGAATGTACTAAATCAGTGTTCACTGATGGTGTTTGTGCTCAATAATTTTTATTGTAAATATTGTAGTTATTTATCTACTTATCTTTTGAATCGGCGTTTATAATTCTATAACTCCTTATGAGTTTGTTTCTGTTATCACCAGCATTTTTCCTTCCTTGATATCTTTTTTTCCATTCAGCTAACGATATTAGCGTTGGGAATCATCTGGCTTCATTGAAGTCTAATCTGTTTATTACGAAAACATTTGTGTTTTTGCCTCATATGAAAGAAATTTTTGGTTGATTGTTAGATGACTTGACAGCAACTGTTGCAGGCAACTAATCGCAGCTAGAAAACTGAAATCAGTGAAAGTGATCAATTACATAAATACGCTCTGGAAAACAAAAGCAACTGAAACGTTGAAACTTCCAAAAAGGCATTCCAAACGACGTCTGCCATCGTGTTCAAGTTCCATCGTAACGCCAAACGATAATTCACTTGCATCTGAAAGTAGCTCGTTCAACGTGTTCAGTGATTTAAGTGAGTTGTCGTGAAGAGTGCTCATAACAATCATGGTTGTATCAGCTGTAATGCAAATGTGCTTCGATATGCATCTTGGAACATGACTAGGATGCTTTTCTCGCTGACTGTCCATCAAAAGAAACCAATGAATTTCAGTTCCCCAAGAGACAACACACGAAACGGTTGTGATCGACGATTCAACACTTCTTGCTGATAG
This sequence comes from Anisakis pegreffii, assembly GCA_035041965.1. Classification (NCBI taxonomy): domain Eukaryota; kingdom Metazoa; phylum Nematoda; class Chromadorea; order Rhabditida; family Anisakidae; genus Anisakis; species Anisakis pegreffii. Next base: position 81,579 of record JAPYMA010000651.1, on the reverse strand, counting down.
AACAATTACCGATGAAGATGATCTGGAGATCACACTTGTTGATGAAGTTTGTTTTTTCGTGAACTGTTTTCGTTCTGATCTGATCCAGATTGAAGCCGATCACAGAAATCGATTTCTCGATGGGGTGGGGAAGGGAAGGGAAGGACTAGGAGAAAGGTGATGGGGATGAGAGTTCCTCCTGAAATTTTGGTGATAGTCACATTTTAAATGAGTTTCCTCGATTTGAAATTCTCAGAGCTAAAGTCACATTTTAAAAGAATTTGTTTTGTTTCAGTTTAACACTGCCCATATCTTGGACAAAACTTTGACGCCAGCAAAGCGAAGAAGCAATTCACCGATTTTGAAGATTTTCCCACCAGACAAGCCAGCTGAACCGAAATCAAATTCTGAACTCAAGAACGATTGGTGCCAAAAGAACAAAAACCCTCAAACTGCAGATGACGATAGTTCTTCGTGGGTTTTCTTTCAATCTATTAATTTTCTTTAACATATTACTCGCAGAGATTTCATGTGAATGATAATGACAAATGAATGCGGCTCTTACAATTAGAATTATTACTAGAATTCGACCTTTCACCGTCAAAAGAGAGATTCACTGCAAAGTTGAGTGATTACTTCGGATCGTAGGTTGCCTAGAATGTCAAACTAATAGGCATAAAACAGTGATAGCTTAAATTCACAAAAATTGTATGCCACCAAATCGTCGTGAAGTTTTTACATTTGAAAGACGGAAATAATGAAGAAAGGGAAAATTTCACCACCATCAAATTTCAGAGAATCTGGCGCGAGTGTTATAACGCTATCAGACAGTGAATCGGAATCAACGAATCTTCAAGGAGACTTTTCAGCTAAAGTTTCGGTCAAAGAAATAGAGGTTCGATAGTTGTTACCTCAATAAATATTCACTTTTATCTGTTTGCTTTTTTCAGCATTTTAAGAAAGTTTTATTTCGGCACCAATGAAGCAGTAGATATTCACTGTTTCGTTGGATTTGTTTTGTGAACTGCTCAAATCCGAATATTTAGAGAAGAATCTAATTTGAATAATTAGGAATTATGTAGATAATACATCATTGTTAATTGACTTATTACCGTCCGTCCTCTTCAGAATTCAAATGTTTTGATTAGTTACAGTGATTCTTGTTGCTTTTCCAAAGCCAATAATTTGATTATTTTTGAATGGTCACAAGTATTGATCACTGAATAGGAGGATAAAAACTCAGTCAAGTTTTCTTATCATTGAAATGGAACTGTCGTCTGTATGTATGTATCTCCGATCGGTTTTATCAAGTCGTATTAGTGTCTTAGAGAGTGCGCTTTTAAGATTTTTGCATATTCGCAAATGCTAAGTATGGTTAAGTCAATGATTTATTCAGCGTATAACCTAACTTTGTAAAATCCTAGGTGATTGAGATTGATGATAACGATGAAGGTGAGCCATTAAACGGACAAAAACTTCAAGTAGGTTTTACTTCTTCAAAGATTTTGAATTTTAATTCTGGTTTGTCGGTAATTAGTATTTTAGTTTTCATTTGCAGTTGCATATTGAGAACTGTATGAAATTGATAAGGATTGGAATAATACTGTCCTCGGTTTTTAATGAACATAAAGATAGCTCGAGATAACCACTTTATGCAGTATAGTAAGCTCAAGCATTTGATGAACATTCTCATATATCACTCGTGAAAGCAATCGAACATTAAGTGTTAGTGAATGTAAGATCATCGATAGGCGGAAATATTGAATTCAGATATTGAGTTGAGTTAAGATATTGCTTGTGAGTTCAGTGAGTTCAAATTATCTGTTTGCATGCTTTTTTTTGTAAATTTCAACACCTTTCCTAACCATTTATCTAGAGTGGATGCGTAAAAAGAAAAATTCAAAATTTTGGCTTTTCGAATGTGAATAATTTTTGATGGTTGAAAAAGAGAAAAATTTGCAATTCGAGCTGATGATTCGATAATAGACAGTGTTAATATTGAACTTGTGAGATAAGATGTAACCAATTATAAGGAGCGAGCATCGAGTGTGAATGATTTAACGATAATCGAAGAGAACGATGTATTTGTTGTGGCCAACTTCAAGGACAGGAGTCTAGGAGGCAACACTCATAAACAGCCATCATCCACTGCGCGAGGCATAAGCATATTGCCGAAGGTTCCAATTATATTTCGTGAATTCATTCTAGTTCCTTGATGTCTTTAAATGTCATCTACTGGCATGATCCACATATGTGCCTAACACTTCTTTTGTAAGAGTGAATAGAAAGATTTTTGGGGAACGTCGAATTATTGACTACGAAAATGTGTGGAAAAAGGATGGAACAAAATGTTTCGACCATTTTTATCACTGTTGTATTGACGATCGTTTGGGGAATTCAGTGCTTATATTCTTCTCTGTTTGCCTACGATACGTAATGAAAGTTTTTAGGAAACTAAATTTTTGAATTTTAAAAATTTTTCGATAAATTGAACAATTTAGCGATTCAGGATGACTTAACAATAGTGGATGAAGGTGACGCGTTTGTTGTTGTAAACTTTGCAAAAATGGGTCTAGCCAAGCGTAAGGGACCAGCGCTTAACGTGAATGATCTAACGATACTCGAAGAGGGCGATTTATTTGTTGTAGCAAATTTTGCGGAAAAGAATCTAGCCACCACCACTATTAGCTCAGCATCTAGTGATCGAGAAATGAGCGTATTACCGAAGGTTCATATTACAGTTTTTGATAATTTCATGTTGCCTTCTTCATTGTTACGTTTAGCGAATAATGTGATAAGTTAGTTTATGTAGACAACAGCAACATTACCACATCGGCGTGTTTGTTTGAATGTTTGTTTGTATTATAGATTCTTTGAACACTGCAATATAGAACATTGTGGTGTTCATAGTATTTGATTATTGTAAATTGGTAGAGTGTTCTCTTTAGATTATTTTTTCAGAATTAGTGTCCTTTTTTTAAAATACTTGCTGACATATTATTCTCACGTTGCGCTGAAAATATTTCTCTGGTCATTGCGAGTGTGATTTCGAAAAGAGGTCGCAGCATAAGGCGATTATGATTTTTATTTCTTCACTTTCATAATCATGCTACTAAACGCCCTTTATGATGCATTCATTTGCGCACAACTGCAAGCGGCGATCATTTCTGTGCAGCTGTGATTTTTTGGTCATTTGTCGCAGATAATCCTGGTTTACATAAAAATCGGATGGTGAATATGGCATTGAACGAGTGAAAAATTTTTTAAAATTCACGATCAAAGTTCAAAAGGTTCAGTCGTGAAAAGGGATCGGTGATTCGTAGTAATGAAACCGATGAAGAATAGCGCAGTTAGGGCATGAATGAACGTTGTTTTGCAAGTTGAATAGAAAATTGAAATATCTTTTCAGTTATGAAGTAAAAAATTGAAAATTTCAAGTGGTTTGGGAGGTGAGACATTTCAGTTATAGTTTAGCTCCTCTCCTCTCATCGTATAGTTTTGTTTCGTAGTGTTTTCTTTTCTCAAAATCAAATTTCCAGGCTTCTACTTCGTCATCCAAAGCGTCATGCATAAAAAAGTCATCTGAACAGGACAAGAACGCGACTCCTAATCAGCAATATCCCGCAACATCCAAGGATACATCGCAATTTCAGAAGCCTTCTGGACCGTCGAAAAAGACGAATCTAACTCAAAATCCGCCTACCGCATCTACAAGCACATCTCAAACTCAGTATCCATCATATAATAGCGTGAATGCTTCGTGTTCTGCTTACTCACAACTCTACTCACAAACAGTGCAAACGTCGTTAGCAAATATTCAAATCCCTCGTCCCTACGGTGAGTGCTGATTTGTATATTTTTTGAAGTTTGTTGACACATTTAGTTGTGAATATTGAAAATCCGTCTCGCTCGATGGATAAAACTCATTGACCAGCAATTACTTCTGAGTGAGAAAGCTAAAGCTGTAATTTTCATGTTTTACAACTCTCTTGAATTCACTTTCAAATTGTCAGCTGTGGTTCACTTATTCGATTTGTCGTATTTATGGCGTGAATGTAGCCTTGTAGTGATAAACATTTCTTAGTTTCAGACGGAATGCTTTTCACTGATTCACTCACTGAGGGAACGGCGAGAATATGTCATACACTTTTGAGGCGATGGGTTTACCTTAGGGTAAAATTTTTTTGCAGTTGAAATATTTTTTAAAATCAAAATCGGTTTCCATCTTCTATCCGTGAAGTTAGTCGTCGATACTTTGTCATTTGGGTTAGCTGACGATGAGTATAAACGCATGAAGGAAACTAAGCTAGAGTGGAGATACAGATATGAGAAAGCAGTTCGACGTGGAACAAAGCTCATGCCTGAAGCTACACGTTATTCTCGTAACTCATTGTCAGTCATCAAAAGTATCACAGACTGAGAAATTGATATGTATCATTTCGTTTTGTAGAGAGTTACGTTTTATTTCTCGTTTCAGCCACTTCAAGCCCCTATCGCCCCTGCACGGCGCGCTATCCGAATATGTAGTTACAACGTTCTTTGTCAAGATACCATCGCCAAAACACTGCACCTCTATCGGCACCTTGCGTTTGTTTCAGTTTTTTTCAAAATTTTGATTCGGACTCTTTTTTTTGGCGCAGTCATCGATGTTGTAGGGTCCACAATTGAATTAGTCGTTTGTTGAAATCAGTCAGCAGACGAATTACGATACCACGAAGAATGACACGGAGTGATTTCAAATACAAAACGCTCTGCTTATGTACAATTACTGTTTATATACTGATCAAACATTTAGATCAATTACAATGAGTATCACAATTCATGTCACCCATTGATACTTGATCATATAGATCACATCACAGCAATCGATAGCGTGACAAAATAATATTGAATGGACATTGAGATTGCAGATGTGCAGAACGTGCTTATCAACTCGAGTGGGGGTATCGCTCGATGTTGCTGGCGAGGGAGTTCGGAATGATAGCTGCAGATATCTTTTGCTTACAAGAAGTTGAACAGAGTCATCTGTATAGTTTCTATGTGCCGGTCTTCAGCAAACGTAAGTGAATTGTTATCGTGCAATAATGTATAAGGTCATTCAGTACTGCGTGGAATTTTTGTCCACCATTCAAGCACATTCAACGTAAATTTGTTAATCTATTCCTATTTGCGAAACGTCGGCCGCAATTTTGAATGCTCATAAAAATTGGATCGAAACGTCTATTGGAAAACTCACTGATGATAGTGCAAAATTTTATTCATTGCAAGGCCTTGAAAAGAGTTCAGAGATTTTATATTTGAATGTGTGTTCTGGTTGACTGAAAAATTTTTTCGCATATTGTGTAAACTTGGCCAAGCATCGGTATGATCAGCTACACTTGACTGATTAAATAAGTGTTGTTGCAGTTGGCTATAGCGGCTTATACAAAAAACGCACGAGAGATATGGTGGATGGATGTGCCATTTTCTATAAATCCAATATGAAATTACTGTCGAATCAACCGATCGAGTATTTTTTCGGTGCAGATACAGTTTTGGATCGTGATAATGTCGGTACGATATAGCGCGTTTTGTTAAAATATTTTCAGTTTAATTGTTCATTTATTCAGTTGCTTTTATTCCAACTACTCACCGTTCATTACAAACGTTGTGGTTGTAAGGGCATCATAACCGTTTGCCGATCAGCTAGTTTCATGCATCCTTGAACGAAGTTAATTTGTTAATGAGCAGAACCCGAATCGTTTATGGTCACGGAAAATTTTGGTAGATTAATTGTGGTTTGCAGCCGTTTTGTTTCCCTTTAGCATTCCCCACTGATGAAACGAGAGTAATGTTTGGATATATTGTATTTGAATATTTTAGCGCAGATAGCTCGTTTCGAAGACGTTCAATCTGGACGTCAAATATGTGTTGCGAATACGCATCTTCTGTTCAACATGAAACGTGGTGATGTGAAATTGGCGCAGTTGGCAGTGTTGTTGGCTAATTTAAATAAGGTATTTATAGTATCGATCAATCTTATCTTAACTGTTCTCATTCGAATGTGCAAAAAATATGAGTAATTTTGTTTCAAAGGAATGTGGTCCAGAGTCGGGTCGCTCTTGTCCATACGTGATCTGTGGTGATTTCAATATGAAGCCGAACTGTAAAATTTATGAGTTCATAAGGAGCGGGCAAATGTCATTCAAGAACGCCAGAAGAGGGACGATATCAACGAGTGAAGATAATTTCACTCAAGGTCCACTTCTATATCCAGGTTTCATGCCTTCTGAAACGAACATTGGTCGTGATTGTCGATTTGTGAATAAGAAAGGTACTGTGATTTAAAGATTCTTGAACATTTGTTTGTAATTGTTTCAAGTGGATTCGTATATGATTGTCAGTTATCTATTAGAATTAGACAATTTCTTCGCATGAACTGACAAACTGTTATCATTGAGCTTTAGGTTTTTTAGTTGATAATGTAATTGAGATGTCGATGCTTCTCACTCGTCCAGTTTCATTGAAGCTTCATTTAGAAGAGAATGGAACGAACGTGAAAGGACATGACAATTACTGGACACATCCTCTGAAGCTGGGCAGTGTATATGACCATGTTGCAATCGATAGCGAAGAAGTGAGTTTAGTTTTAATATTATGTTCTGTATGAATGATTTTGCATTCGACAAATCGAGTCTCTCGAATTGAAGGTTCAAAAAGGGGTTTTCGTTTGTTGTTGTTATTCTCGTATGTTGCAATTGTTTGATTCTTCTTCTTCTGAATTTTGTTCATATTTCACTGCAATCCTACTGTTTAAGCCGGAAGTCTCAGCATATTCGTACGAGGGTACTTCCAATCCTGATTTCATGTTTTATTCAGTGAAAAAACGAAATTTAAAGGTTCGTTGATTTACATTTTTGTCATTTTTGCGCTATTTTGCACTTGATCGCCTTGTTTGTTTTCTTTTTTTATATTTTTAAATTTGACCTGAGCAGATATTCGTATTTAGTATTACTTACATAAACAATTGTGTGGAGTAAATGCAAGCAAAATGTTCTATATAAGACAACATCGGAATAAAATCGAAGTGCATTTCAGGAGGGTCCATTGCATCTTGTTCGCCGCCTGAGTCTTCCAGCTGCAAGTGCGCTTTATTCAACGTTAGGACCGTGGCCGAATGAAATAACACCTTCCGATCATATACCTCTCGTCGCTGAATTTCATTTGCTTTAATTATAACGTGTTCAGTTTGAATATTTCAGCATTGATACGTTAAATCATCGATAATAATTGTATTAATTGTAATCTGCCATTCTTTTATCTGTTGCTTTCTTGTGAAGTGTTATGTAACATCTTGAAATGTTTTTTTGACATATGAACTTCCTCTATAAGATAAAACTTGAGATTGTTTATTTTCGCACTTAAGGCTTTATAAACTTATCTCTAGCAGTTTATTCTTTTTCGTGGTTACTAATCTTTTTTTGACAATATAGTTGATTGTGAGTTTAATTAAGCAGTTCGTGTTTTGGTATTGTGTTCGTGTATTGTTTTTTGGTATTGTCAATGTTAAACGCTCAACAAGTGACAACTATCGAACGTTTGTGATATCTTTTCCATTCATATGGAATGTTCGAAAATCTTTTTGCTTTTTAGGCGATTTTTCTTAATGTATTTGATAGGCAAATGAGTTATTGTTTTATGTTTTTTCGTTTCTTTTGATTTTATTACATGCTGATCGAATGAGTCCATTGGTAAATGTTTATTGTCATACTTTATTCATTAACGTTCATGTTCTAATACCTCTCAAACAAGGAAACAGTTGTTCCTTCGAGTTTTCAGTTTTTTGTGGCATTTTATTTGTTTCTTTGTGTTTTCATTCTTTTATGAAAAATTATAGTGATGATAGATGGAGAATTCTGTAGCAAAATATTGTGAATATATGTGCAAATTGGTTTTTGAAGTGTGTGCACTTAATTTATTGTATATACTTAGGTAAATGTTAAGTGAATGGTGTGTTTTGGTAATGCGCTCGATATCGGTTTGTTTTTTTTGGTATGAACGGTGTGCTATTGAAATGTTTCATTAAGTTTTTTAAAAGCTATGAAACGATTTTACTTATTCTATTTATTTTTCTTACTCGTAATTCAATAAAAAATCATATTATTGGAATTGTTTTGTGAATTTTTAGAGTTATTTTAAGTTAGTTTGCTATTAGCTGCAGGCATGTTATATTTTTGAATGTATTATTTGGTCGTTGATGAGTTCATAATTTATATATTGCACAGTGTATTAGTGAGTATATAGAATGGTTTTTTAAATGTATCTTGAGTTGTCTTACTCATGATGAGACGGAAATTTTGACTCGTGATGGAATGAGTGATTCTCTTGTGATGTGAGCATTGAACAGTTTTATTTTATTCGTTTTGGTGAGTTTTTTTAGTTGCTTTCAAATTCAAGATTGATTCTGGTACGACTCATCTAATGTCGAGTTCGAAAAAGAAGAAATTGGTCGTTGAATGCAACGATTGTTGTTGTTTTGTACTTGCTAAAGATTTGGAACGTCATAAGGTTTCGGTTTGCTGCATTTTATCATTTAGCATTGTACGGGTAAGAGGATCAGTTCAGCTTACCATCCAAAACATTTTCTGTGGTCCGTGACAAGCTCAATTTTCCGTCGAGGTGAAATTACTCCCGTCAAGGGATGCCTTGTTCAATATACGATCACAAGTACAACTCATAAGAGGAGCTAACTGTAATGTTTAAGAGGAACAATATCTGATGAACTATTGGTCGCATATGGTTTCTAAAAAGTATTGTTAAAGAGCTCTATGCCCTTTCTATCGTGACCATCTCAGTTCATTTTCATCAAAGACCATCAATTATACATTCATTCATAAGAATTAGGCGTTTAAGGCTCAATGCGGTAGCACGGATATCTTCACATGCGATTTCCAACTCATATCGCCTTCAAAACTGCTCATCGCTCGTGCGCAATCCATCGATAAGCCAGAAACCTACCTACCACCAGGTCTTTTTGGATGGCACAAACACAGCGTATCGTTTGTGCATCCAGATACTTTAAGTCACCTAGACGTACTGCCTAGACAACCGTGTCTGTTGGAAACAGACACACAAGCATCTGTGACAACGCTTTGGCCTTGTGATCAGGTTTGATCCTGTCATCGTTCATTTAAAAGTTTCCATGCACGTATGATTATCGACCTCAAGAGAGCTCAATTTTGTTCAGCTCAAAGCTTTAGCATGAGAATGAGGAAACCAGATATGGATATCTATTATCCGGTTTTGAATAAGTGAAGAGAAGATGCACACCAAATAGGCTGAGAAACTTATGCAAGCTGATTTTTGCCTGCTTCGAATCAAATATTTTCAACAAGAAGCGAATGAGCGAAAATGAATCCATCTCATATCTTACCAGAAGGAATTTGCTACATGGATCTCTGATCGATCATTAATGATCTAGTGCATTGGTCATTGATCAAATTGATTTTATCAAGTGACTTAAACATCTATCAATATTGATGTTTCTTTAAAAGTTTTTAAAGCAAAGTTTCCATCACATTCTGATTTTGGTTATACACCTCGCCAGGTATCTCAAATGCGATTTTGGAATGCCGAATACAGTGTGGATCGTTTGGTGCGAATAATCCCAATTCCACAATGTTCAATTTTGGAATCGCATCGAATCACATTGCAGCCATTGAAGCAAACGCGCGATTTCTATTCAACTGATCATTTCAGGTTACATTATTCAACTATAGTCTAAAAGAGTGGTCAATATTATGCAAAAAAATTATCACATGAAAATTTTGTCCAAAAATTGAGCTTTGCTTCAATTTTATCAACTAATTTTTGCAATCAACTAAACGATCAACTAATCAAAATATTGGCTGTTTTTTATGGGAATCTAAATTTGTTCATTTCAGGGAATACGTTAGTGGTTATTTGTCGAATAGTTTTTTGAGCGTCTTGGAAGAACTGAGCATTCCTTTCTATGGGCAAATTTGTGAATTCGCGATCAGTGATCAGTTAGATTTGGAATTTGAGCAACTGAAAATCTCGGATGTTGATGAACAACACTGTAAACATTTACCTCCAATAGTACATTTGGCGAATGAATGCTCAGTGAAAATTTCCATGGAAAAAAGCAAAAGAGAAGAATTGTCCTTCTCGGAATTTGGTGGTGCGGAAAAAGCGAAATGTGATCTGCAAACCTATCTGATCTCACCTCTCAAGAAGTAAATTTTATCGTTGACTATCGATCAGATGCAAGTTTTACTCTATGTGCCCAATGCGTTCTGTACTGAGGACTAGGAAGAAACTATTGCATAAAAATACCGTCCGTCATTAAATCTACTCGTGGTTTCATCTTCGTTAATGAATTTACAATGCGATGCTGAGGTGTTGCATCCACTCGAATATGTTTTTCGTTCACTGAAAGCTCTGTGCTCCTCAAGCTGTTATTAGATATTCTGATTATTTTGATCATTACCTCATCAGTTCCGTGAAATTTTCAATTTCAGCAAGAGAGACGCATGTTCAATCGTTGTGAGTGGTATATCTGGCTGTGGAAAAACATTATTGTTGAACATCTTGAATGAACAATTGAATAGCCAAGCAATACGAATAGAAACGAATTTGGATTTATCTGAACAATTTTCAACATTACCAATCAATAGGAGTGATAGCAATTTTGTGATTATTATAGATGACTATGAAGAACTGAAACGAAAAACGAATTCATCCTGTGCCAATACTATAGCAAAGTTTGTCTTGTTTTTTTGATCTCTCATTCACAAATGTAATTTTTTTTCAACTGTTTTCATAAGGTTCTTTCGGGGCGATTTTTCGCGCCTGCTTCGGTAGTGTTCCCTGTTGAAGGGAATTTAAAAAAAGCTGGAATTCGGTTATTGGAAATTTCAAGGAATCACTCAAAATATGCGTGTGTATTGATATGTTTGTCTCCATAAAAATAGAATCCATCCTTTGAAGTAATCATTAATTAATGTAAACTTGAGCAAAATTGACGAAGGTTAAGTTATCGGTTTGGGTGAAATTCTTATGTTTCCACGTATGATTTGCATCATTTGATAGAATTTGTCGATGATATTCAAAACAGAATTCAATATGTGAAATTTTAAGATTAATGGATACAGCTCATAATATGTCGGTTGTTTTGGCCGTTAGGCAATTAGACGATGTTGAGCTATCGTTGAGAAGACACTTCACTTTAGAAATTGAGCTTACAGTACCGTCGTTATCGGAACGAATTGATATATTGAAGATTCTGTTTCGCAAGAAGCACAATATCACTTCTTCGCTCACAGAAACTATCAAAGATATTGCCAGGTCACCTCAACGTTTCAATTATTCTCCTTATTTTCATTTGAATGTAGCGCAATTTAATTTATACATCTTGCAATTGTTTTCGTGAAGTTTTTGTGTCAAATTTTGTGATGAGGCGATTTGAATTAGGATAGTAACAATATTTATAGCAATAGATAACAACAATAGTAATGAATACGATGATAATTGAACGATAGTGATAATGCTTGAAATCATATTGACAAGAATACTTACCTGGATTACCTGGATTGGCCAGGCTATCAAACGTTTGCAACGTTGCTGGCCACAATGCTCACGTTTCCGTGCACATTGTTTTAGCCTCAGTTTACACCACCCTGCTGGCTAGGCGAGCAGGCCAGATATGAATAATGGAAGTTACAAAAATAATGCTCTCCGTTGACTGAAAAAGTTCCATACACTTATTGCTCGCTATTCAAAACCTGTTCTAGGCAAAGTTTTGCCTTGAAACATAAATTTGAAGCGTCTTTATTATCGCTTATTAATTGTACTTGAAACTGCTAGGAAGAAGTTGAGAATTTCAGTGGGACACATGGATTCACGGGTTCAGATTTGAAATGTTTATGTGAGTTAGCCGAAAAGAATCAAAGTGGGGGCATGAGCCTCGAGAAGAGCTTTGAAGAGGCTCGAAAACGTGTACGACCGACCGGGATTCGTCAGTTCGTTCTCGAAGTACCCGATGTGAGATGGGAGGATATCGGTGGTTATGAAGAACTTAAAACTGAGATTCAACAGGTGCTTGACTTGAAGCTTCGATGATATTCGGCAGTTTGCTTGTGCAATTGTTTTTTATGTTCTTGATAATACAGGCAGTTATTTGGCCTCAATCACATCCAGAAGCGTTCGAAAGGTTCGGTGTCCAGCCTCCATCTGGAATCCTACTCTACGGTCCACCCGGATGTAGTAAAACTTTAGTGGCTCGTGCACTTGCCTCGCAGTCCCATCTGAACTTCTTGGCTGTCAAAGGACCCGAACTGTTCAGTAAATGGGTTGGTGAATCTGAACGTGCAGTTCGAGAGTTGTTCCGACGGGTGCGGCAGGTTCGATGGCTCAAATACATTCGCTTGAATATATTCGAATGAGTTTTTCGTTAAACTCAATTGCATTTTACACTGAATTCCAGTTGTTATCTCATTTCGTTCTATATGAAAATGTTGTACATCATGACATATACATGTGTACTGTATTACGTTATAAACGGTAATATCTTTGGATGAATTTTAATTCATATTAGATTATTGCGTTCACTGTCAATAATGGTTCATTATGATTTGTCACATGAGAGAGATGGATTTGTAAGAGTTGATTGTCACAGAGAAGTGCTCTAATTAATATTCTCGCATTGGATTCAGGTAGCACCAGCGATTTTATTTTTTGATGAAATCGATGCGATCGGCGTTAACCGAGGCGAGAAATCCGGTAGTGGAGTCGGCGATCGAGTTCTAGCGCAGTTACTCACTGAACTAGGTTATCGATCTCTGATTTGATTACAATTCGCATTTTAAATAATTGCTATCATCAGATGAAGGCATAATTTTGACTGGTTTATTTTGTAACGAAATAATTTTGAAAATGGTGAGTGGTATCAACAGTAATGGTAATAACAATTGTAATATCATAACCGTATTGACAATACGGCTAATATTGTAATCGTATTGAAACTTTCATTTGATATCATTCATCGCGGTATACTTTTATTACTTACGTGAAGTTAGAAGAGTGCAATATCTTTGTAGTGCGTTTAATAGATTGCGATATATTTTCTTGATGGAAGCTCTGAAATGTTTTCCGTTAATTGTCTTTGAAAAGAGTGTTACGTAAATGATGGAGTTGAGTGATTTAAGATGGCCTCGAGAAGAAAAGTGGCGTATTGGTGTTAGCTGCCACGAATCGACCAGACACTCTTGACAGTGCTTTACTGCGACCGGGTCGACTTGATCGTGCTATCTATGTACCGTTACCAGACTCAAAAACAAGGTGGATCCATCAATATTGAGAGCATTCACTTTACTGTAATCGAGCGCAATTTTATATGAGCACGAAAGTGTGGAAATCGTTTGTGGTTGGGAATATTCTAATGGACTAAACTGTCAAGCATTGCTACCCTTGTCCGCTATGTGTGCTGCCACAATGCTATGGGCTTTCCAGTTTTTTGTCACGCTTTCATAACTTTTTTACTGACCGATTTTATATCTTTGTGGTGATTTTCCGAGTGGTTGTGTTTATTCGCTGGAATATGCGGACTAAAGCCAAATGTAGCTAGCCTGAATCTCTTCTGAATGGAGCATTTCCGTTGATTTTGTACAGCGGATAATGGGAACTGGCACAATTGAAATGATGTGCGTCTTCTGATCAATGAGCACTCAGTCGAAATGAAATGATGAATCGTTTTCGTTTGCCTTCAAATTACTTCAAAGATGATTTCTTTCAAAAGAAGTTGAACATATTACGGATGGAGAAAAGACTTTCAAACATTAAGGCTTTCAATTCTGAGATTGCATTTATATAAAATGCCGATAGCTGAAGACGTTGACATAAATAAATTGGCCGATCAAACGAACGGCTATTCGGGCGCCGAAGTAGTGGCGTTGTGTCATCAAGCCGCGTTGATTGCGATGCGTGAGGACATCAACTCGACACTTGTAAAAGTGGAACACTTCAAGTAAGTTAACGATCGTATCATTCAGTCTGAGAATAATAATAACGATGGTGATGATACTATAGTGATAAGAATGAATATGATGTTAACGTTGCTCGTCGAGATTTATTTCGAAATTTTCGTTAATAATTTTATCGCAAGCAATAGGCGATGCGATGTTTTTTATGGTTCGAACTGGATATTGTATCGTTGTCATCAACATTTTGCAGTTAATATTTGCGAGAATTTCATTTCAATTCGGTTGAGTTTATTAAATCTTAAAAATGTTTTAATTTAGTTTCTTTATTTGAATGATTTTCAGTGGCGCCTTCGAAGTGGTCAAACCTCGAACGGACAAGAAACTCGTCACCATTTACGAAAATTTTCAAAAAGGAGTATTCACATAGCGAATCGTTGAAAATCGCACTCTCATTTCATTTTCGTGTTTTATTTTTCATGTTCGTTGGAGAGAAATTTCTTGTTATATCTGATTTTACTGCAATAAAAATGATTCACTTGTCATGAATTTGTTCATTTTCACAGTAATAAATACAATTCTCATCATTGGACGTAACAAACCTTGTTTGTTTGATCAATTTATTTACTCATTGACCTTTTTAAGGAGGAAATCATTGTCTTCATGGCTGATATAAGAGTTGTCAAGTTACTGAAAACACTTGAGGGTAGGGATCACAAGAACATGACTTCTACGAAACTCATAATCAATAGTACCGATTGTTATAGACGAGCAATTGAAATTGACATTTGACGACACGTTTACTTTTTTCAAATCACATGTCATCTTGAACGGAGGTGATGTGATAGTTTAAAAAAAAGAAAAAATCTAAAAAAATGGAAGAAGAAAACCTGAAATAATCTAAGATCACCTAAACAAGATAACAAATATAATGTATGTATCATCTAAAAAATCATACAATGTGCACCGAACGATATTTTAGTGTCATTGCTGAGTACCCATAATATCCATAGTCATTGTACATTGTACGTAACAAAACACCTAAGAAATTGAAGTTTTCTTCAGAGAACACAAAGTATTCTTAAGTATGCGACATCTACGATGGATATGAGCAAGTATTACGATGCTGATAAGAAAAGGTTGCGTAAACATCACATATGTGATACCCATAGCCAACAATACTCCAATCACCCAGATCAAGATTTTGATAAGATGATGTACCTCATAAAGTCGAGCCAACAATATATGTGCTCTTCCTTTGTCAGAACTTCAGAGGTGATCTTCCCCTACTTTAATGCGATGAAATATCAGGATACTACCATGATCTGATAATACAGCCCATATGAACATAGTGTTTGCGATATCCAAAGACAGCCATGGTCATACAGGGCATAAAGAGTGTTTATCATTTGGGGATGCATTCCCACAACTTGCCAGTAGGAAAACGATTCATTCCTCAAAATTTTATCTGGGAGTGCTGATAATTCCGTCGCTATATCATCAAAGAGCCGGATTTCAAAGCGGAATAACGCCGTTCAATAAAGAACTGATCAAGCATTATAACATTCAAAGTGACAGTTCGTTGCAATCACTGTTTTACAACCGCATGATTGCTATCGTTTCTTTTTTCTTTTGGAATCATCATCACAAAACTTTTAGTAAAAAATGATCGAATGAAGAGATCAATAAATTTAGCAACATCACACAATGCGCACCGAACAATATTTTAGTGTCATTGCTGAATACAGTTCAAAAAACCCGTTTTTGTTCACGAAATGCAATTAATACTGAATTAGATAAATGATGTCTGTCTTAAATCATTAAACAAACAGCAACGATATCAACAAACACACTATATTCGCGAATAAGAACACATCACCTCAATCAGCACCCTTCCGAATTTTCAATTGTTCTGTTGAAATGATATTCATGTTTTGCCGTCCTTATTCCATTGACAAAGTTTAATCGTGTTTAATTGTTTTCATGAAAGACGTTTTTTTTCTCGATCGATTCAAACGAATCGCATTTTTTAATGGTTGGCGAGAGTGAGAAAATTTTCTCTGCATGATTCCGTTCGAAAAACGTAATAAACCGTCGGTCGTGCATCGTTGTTGTGTTGATGATAAACACCGCAAATCAAAACGTTCATATTAGCAATAGGCGGATTGCGATCATCGAGCTAACCGTCTTCTCAGGTTTGCCCGGAAACGTATGAATTTCTTTTCACCGTTCGATCCAGCAGAACCTATAGATTCAGAATATTAATAGTATTGCTGAGCAACATAGCATAGTTGAGGAGATACAGGCATTTTATTAACGCTATACCGGGTGCCATATTCAAGGCTACCGTGTTCTCAATTTTGCCCACTAACATATGAATTTTTTTGCATCAGTCGATCCAGCTGGATCTCTTCATTCAGAAAAATATATATTTTGTCGAGCGATTTTGTTATCCTGAGCAGACATAGCCATTTTCTGGAGATAGTCTCAATTCAATAGCGCAGTCGCGCTCATTCATACAAATTGATCACTATAGAGCAATCAATACGTTCATATTAGCAATAGGCGGATAGCGATCTTCGAGCTAACCGTCTTCTCAGGTTTGCCCGGAAACGTATGAATTTCTTTTCACCGTTCGATCCAGCAGAACCTATAGATTCAGAATATTAATTATTTTCCTGAGCGATTTGGCTTAGTTGAGGGGATATAGTTCGCATGTTTCCGGGCAAACCTGAGAAGACGGTTAGCTCGAAGATCGCAATCCGCTTATTGCTAATATGAACGTATTGATTGCTCTATAGTGATCAATTTTTATGAATGAGCGCCACTGCCCTATTGAGTTGATAATGGTCGATAATGGTGGTATAATTATTTGAAGCATAATTTTTACAGCGATTCATACATGTTTTACGATTAACACTTTACAAAGGTGTGAGAACTTTTCTGCTGCTTGATTATTTCATAAACATATTGTTGACTCAACAGGGAACTAATCAGTAGTTTGTGACATTATCACTAAATGGTTCTGATTGAAAGCCGGCAAAAAAATTAATATCTTTTTCAATATGACAAATGAATGACCTATTGTTTAGTTTTTCCATTTCGAAAAGCTGATTTCCACTCTCACTTTCTTGCGAGCAGGACATCTGATACTAGCAACTTTTAAAACCCCTCAACAATCGCTGTCAATCCATTTTCGTGAGTTCTTTCGATAGTTCGATTAGCCTGATCAACATCATCAAATGTGATCAATTTTCGTTCTAATAGATTCAGAATCCATGTGAGAAATTCCGTCTAAACGGACGAAAATTTAGTCAGTTTTTGCACTCGTAACGTTTGCTCGTGATATTTGCCGACTTTGGAGGCGAACTGCATTGCACTGCAACACAAAAAGTATTTTGTGGTGTTCCCAAATATCGCAAATGTTTCTTTCAATCGGTACACGAAATTCAGCTCCAACAGAGCGAGAATGAGCACATCAACTCCCAAAATACCACTGAGTAATGCGAACCGAAAGATTCATCCGCTCGAGATATGCCCATCAAGTTCTTTCGACGAACCGGGACTATATGAACGCCAACAAATGACGCTGAGTGTGGACGATGTGATGAGAAGATTATCGCAAAGAGAGGTGGATATCGCAGATATAGCAGATCCACGCAATAAATCCAATCCAAACGATCACTCAATGAGCAACAAATCGTTGCAAATGCCATCGCTGAGACTCTTACTCACCGGAATTGCGGTTGTTTTGGGGGCTGGATTTCATTTCGGATTTCAAATATCTATCATCAATCCCCTCGCTGAAACATTGCAAACGTTTTTGGTGCAGTCATTGGAGCGGTTAGATTTTAAAGCAACCTTTTGATTTTGTATTCATTATTTGGAATGGTCACTTTAAAATTGGTTCTAAATCATATCATTTTTATAACTGATTTCCCCGGAAGATTTATTCTTACTTTCGCGTATTGATGAATTAGATACTACAGATAATTTATCTATTTATCCATATTTATCCATTCATGCATACTTATCCATACTTCATTCGTTCACGATTCAGACGATATGCTGTACAGTTCACAGATATCGCTTCCACAGTACTATGGTCATCTGTTGCTGGAATCCTTTTTATTGGTGCTGTTATTGGGGCAGCAATCGCACCGTCAACTATGGCAAAAATTGGATCGAGATGGTCATTTGTTCTAACTTCATCTGTAAGAGTTCTCTTTTTAAGTGATTATTGAACAGTCAATAAACCCATCTGATTTTCGAAGATTACACGTTTGCATAACAAAATGTTTCCAAACATTAAAAAGCAACGAATAGAATGAAGATTTCAGCATTGTAAGCTCATAGATGAGGTGAATGTGAATTTATGTTATGCTGACCATTACTATCGGGAAGATACAATTATAACGCAAACCAATTTTGTTAGGTAATGCTGGTAGCTCTAACGATCGGAGCTTTGAGTAAACTCATTGAAAGTGCTGAACTTTTCATAGTTTCACGGTTCACCGTTGGTATTTGTGTTGGTATGGCTACAACTCTACAAGGTGTTTTCTTGACCGAAATTAGTCCAGGTTAGTGGAATTGAAACAATATTGATCTGTCTGAGCTGCTGGAAATTTCCAATCAATTTTAATCATGAATCGTCCAATTCGAACGCTTGAGTCACCGTTGACTTCCGGAAATTTACTAATTTGTACACAGAGAAAACACGAAATAAAATTAGCAATTCTGACTCCCCTGGAAGAAGCAATTATGAGTGAACAGAAAGATCATACTCAGATCACAGAACTAACACTTTTGCCTCAAACGCCCAAACGCCACCTATACTCTATCATGATCTCAGCAGGTAATTAAGTACAAGCCAAATCCTAATTCGACTCAGGCTTGATAACATCAGTGATATTGATGCACCATTCAACTCCCAGTAAAACTCTCCCAAGTGACTAGGATTCGAACTCGCGACATCCAATTTCCAGTCAGATGCACTACCTATGAGCTATGACGGGGACCGTTCAAACTCCATCGAATGACGGGTTTTGCAATAAACTTAGCGACGTAACCATTCGACGGAGGGTAGCCGTAAATTGAGTGGACATAACCAGAACAGTCTCTGCGATGACCACAGCATCCGAACGGAAATTGATGTGTCATCGGTTCGAGTCTCGTTCGCGAAAGAAAGTTTTGTTCGAAATCAAATGGCGTATCAATACGATTGATCCGTGGTGATAATCCGATAACGTCAGTAATGAATATTACTTTTTGAATCAAGTGTACTGTCGAGGCTTTATGGGTACCTTGGCCGGGCTGTCAATAAACATCGGATTTCTACTCGCATCAGCGTTCGGTCTACCGCAACTATTCGGCACGCCAAGTGGATGGCCTTTATGCTTCTTTGCTGAGATGATACCGTCCGCTGTACTCCTTGTGGTGTCTTTGTTCGCGTTATTCGAAAGTCCATTAGAATATTTACGGCGTGGTGACGATCTTAAAGCGAGGAAAGCAATCGATGCTTATTATAGAAGAGCGCAACAACATCCCGATTTGCTGAAACAACTTCGCATAGAACTCTCATTGAATTCGAATGTAAATCAGTGGAAGTCTATCTTCAGCGATAGGTATTCTCATCAACTTCTTATCTGTTGTTCACTTGCTATTGATAGATCAATTCAAGGGAGCATTACTAAATAAGTTATTATCTGTAGTTGCATAATTACATATTCTTGGTTTGTTTCGATTTTCTGAAGTTTCTTGATTTTCTGTGATTAAGAATTATAGAGTGACTCATCTAGAAGCATGACGTAACACATTTTATTCCCATGAATCGCTGAAAGTAGTCGCAGTCTATACGCCTCATTCCAGAGCGATACTGTTTGCCTCAGATTTGAAATTCAATCTCCTACTGAATTATTATTCATGCGATTTCTCTTCACTTCCCTTCATATCTTATGATGATCCGAAATTTTTTATTTCGGATCGGATATATGCAATCGATGATTGTCGATTAATTCAAGAGTTTTGCATTTCAGAGCAACTCGCTGTGCCCTCTACCTTTCGGTTCTTCTGAACGTAACGGTCAGCTTCAGTGGTATAATGGCCATATCGTTTTTCGGTACTCTGATGCTTAGTGCGATCGGTTTTAGTACGCGTGGAGCTGCGCTAGCAAATTGTCTGTCAACATTATCCGGTACTGCCGGATGTATTGTCGGCTCATTGTCGGTTGATAAGGTGCGCGATTTTGTAAGAGATCAGTCTGATTGTAAAAGCTGTTTCGTTGTAGATCAACCGCAGACAATCTCGTTTCCGTTTCGGGGTTTATTTGCACTCTGATATAACTGAAGGAGAATTCATTAGGTGTACGAAGTATTTGACTGGCTATCAAAACAATGGAATTTATCCTGAAAAAGGCAAATTCTACGATTTGTTTGATGATGAGTAGGATAAAATTGCAGATTGGACGGCGTTTCTTGATCTTAGTGAGTTTATCAAGTTTGTTGGCGATTAACGTGGGAATGATGGGCTTAGTTTGGACGTTTCTTCACTACCGTATGCAATGGCTTGGCTATGGCTTCCTTGTACTATTCAACATCTTTTTGTTCGTTTTCAGGTGAATCTGAAATTCGTTTCATAGATTTTGGCATTCCCAAATAACTTTTGATCATATTCTGTCCCATGGTATTCAAAGGACGGACTTCATCGATCTCATCATTCAAATAATAGAAAAGAAAAGTGTGTCAATTTCAATAGTCAGCAGTCAGTCAAAAGTAATTCTAGTTGTAATTTATTGTCAAACAATCGTTGCTTCCAATCGTTAAGAATACAAATTCGAAACTTTTGATCCATTCGAAAGATATTTTATTCGGTTGAAAAGCGGTCACTAAGTATAACAAGTGATCGCAATAATTTTTGCGAATCTTCTGAAACTCAAGAAACAGATCGCCCAACCCTTTCCAGTTCGTTTATCATTCTCCAGGTGAGTATTCCAAAAAAACATCTGTTAAAATCACAGAGTATGCTATTTTTAGTGTTGGAGTGGGTCCGATGGCTTGGTTCATCAGTACAGAATTGACGGATTCACAGAATCGCCCTCGTGTGCAATCACTATCCACATCCTCCCAATACATAACATGTTTCATCTGTCCAATTCTCTATTCACCTCTACAAAAACTCGTCGGACCATTCAGTTTCATGTTATTCATAATTCCGCTAATATTCTCCACATTATACATTTACTGTTTCATGCCGGAGACCCAACAACGTACTATCAGTCAAATTCGTACACTATTAAGTGAGGGCATAAGAGATTTTAACCATGAAACTCAAGAAAAAAGTTTAGCAAATGACTGCGCACGATAGCATGACGTCCAATC
The DNA here is from genome assembly GCA_035041965.1 of Anisakis pegreffii. Classification (NCBI taxonomy): domain Eukaryota; kingdom Metazoa; phylum Nematoda; class Chromadorea; order Rhabditida; family Anisakidae; genus Anisakis; species Anisakis pegreffii. The sequence goes on along the minus strand of JAPYMA010000651.1, from coordinate 60,248 downwards.
AAAATCGCTAGTGTCTTAGTTTTGAATACTTCAGATAATGTGTATAAAGTCGATCGAAATCTTTTCTTCCGCGAAACACAGCTATTTTCATGATATGCCATACCACTTGTGTAAAATATTCATCAGAGAGATAGATATCTGTTCTCGATGATATTCACTATAATTGTCGGTATTTATTTTTTTAAGGACTGCATACATGTCTATAAAGAATTTCATTCTTTTGTGTTGTTTTTCGATCCGATTGAGCTGAGCAAAGGGTGCGAAGCAACTTTTCTGTTAATAAACGCAATTTTCGAATAAATTCCACAGATTTCTTCGGATAAGGCTGCAGAAAATGAGATTTCTTTTATTACAATATAATATGGCAAAGAACACTGATGACAGAGTTATAGAAAATGGACAGTATACATTGATAATTCGGGAAAAACAATGCAACTTGAATACGAAATAAACAACAAAATTATCAACATTGAATAAAAAACGAATTCGTTACAGAATTACTTTGAAGAATTAGGAGAACATAGCATTATTTAGGGTTTGGGGAGCACATCATAATACTTCGGGACTAGGAAATTACAGTCATAATTTGAGTAAAAGAAAACCGATGGGTTTCCAAAAAATTATCATCGTTAAAATGAACTTGAATACTCGTATCAGAGATCAATATTGATAATATTATAATTAGTCATCAGGATCATCAATTTGGTAACAAGCCTGATCATAAGTCAACTTACATATGCATATAGAAATCTGAGAAAACGAAAAAGTGTTATATTCCAACATATGTTCAAATTAGTTCACAAAATTTTTTAAACGTTAATTTCTTTACAGTCGTTAGAAATATTGCCGAAAATCGCACTTTCCGAACAGTATTTACAAGAGATTGGAATGATAATAAATGGTAAAAATTTGAGCATGAAAATTTCGGAAATCATATCATATTTCAATTGAATCAATAGAAAATTCACGGAACAACAACAACCAAAAAGTATCAAGTACAGAAAACAAACAGGCACTTTTTTCGCCCAACTATTCGGCGAATTCCCTCTGATTGGAGATCAACAAAAACTGAACAGATCATTAGGGATAAGACGAAAACGCGTTGAAATTCGTTAAAATTTCCTTGAAAAAAATCAAGAATAATTTGCGAAAATGCAACAAAAAAATGAACACTTCCATAGTCGATTGATTCGAAACAGAAATATTTGGAAAGATCATATAAAGAACAAATGATTTAGTGTTCTCTACGAAAGACAACTTAGCACTAAGTCGCTAAAATGAGGTACATACAATTTGAAAAAAAACGCAGATATATACGAAAATTTAGAATGAACAACGAAAGAAACAAACAATTAACGACTAAAATAACAATTTCCCACCTCTCCACCCATCACAAATTGAAAGACGATTTTTTAACGTTGAGAACAAACAATACAGGTAGTGTTTGTGGTTGCTTTGTTAGGTATTCGAAAGATTTAATTTTCAATTTTATAAAAAAATTGCTTCTTCAAATGAATAATGGTGAAAGAAACATAGAAGACAACAATACTTATTCATAACAACAACAACAGCAAACGATTAAGAGAACACACGGTAAACAGATAATTTCACTCGCACAAATATATTCGTTAAACAACAACAAGCGTCATTATTGCTGCCGACAAAATAACTAATAAATATCAAATATCAACACAAAACACTCAAATATTCTACGAAATTTAGTCAAAAATAAAAGACGAATTCACTCGATTAACATTCTTTTTCTGCGCTTATCTGCGCGTATACAACGATGAAATACCACATACTGATCCAAAATATCACAGATTAAGCAGTGAACCTGATTTTAAAAGAGCGCATATATAAAAAAGAGCACATTCATCTATCATCAATCAATCAATTAATCAAATCAAATGAGATCGCAAAATGAAGCAAGTGAGGTGATAGCGGTTAGCTGCTCGCATGGAACACCATACGAACTTCTACTATTACTATGTTGATCGTTTTGAATATAAAATTTGAAGTAAACGTTTCTAAAGATAACTGCGTTATGATGAATAAATAGAACATCGTAAAAAAGTAAACTTTTCCACCAAACTAAACATATAAGAGTGCGCAGATTATTATAATTATTATTGCAAGACCACTCGTGCCGATCCGGTTTGCGATTCGAATTTCGTTTTCGCTCCGGATTCGTTTAAACTGCTACCATATTAAACAGTCATCAGTTGAATGTCTTTTTTGCAGTTGAAGACCTGCAAGACAAGTTCTGCCTTAAATCAGTTTAAATTCTGAAATGATAAATACAAAGCCGCAGCCATCAAACTACGTTTTGTTTAAATAAAAACGAAAAAACTGACTGAAGATGAGGGAAATAATCGAAACTCAAAAAGCAAGAGATGAAACGAACAAACTTGAGTAGCATTTTCGTCACTGGCATACGAACATGGCATTTTCGCTCGTATTCCTCTTCTCCCATAAACCACTCGGTTTTTCACGTAATTTTTGCAATAAACTCGTAAATTCATCTCCATGTCTAACGTCATCCTCTTCAACTCTTCTCTCCGTATTCTCATTCGTTGCATTCCCGTTCAACGACTGTTTTGATTCAGTACTCTCAAACAAAGTCGATGAAAATATGAAAAATTTGTGCCTGATAATAATCAATAACTGATACAACCAATCACTTCAATTTCAAGATATTATCACCAATCGTGTTCACTCATCGAAACAAACTTCTAACACTTGCAAAACGTTCAATGAAATTTACTTACCTTCTGCGAATATATTACCTTAATTGTATTCAGAACAAATTTCGAGAATAAAGGAAAAAAGAGCGAAAGCATACGGTTAAACGACTACGCTTCGAATGATTATTTCGTTTTGGAGAGCGTCGGCCTGCACACGAATCCGATGTCGATGAGGAAGAAGTTGCAGAGTGCATTCTTCTTCTTTGATGTCGCCTAAAAATTCTCATTCCAATTACGTTTACAATTTTACTGATAGACCAAAAAGCCAAAACGTAGCTGCAATATCTGTCACAACTGTCTCAAAATATGAACGAAACAAATCAATCAGATACACAAATTTCTTGAATACATATACAACATTTTCAACGACAAATGATGGATTAATTCCATCTCGTAGCTATCTTCTTTTCCGCAACAGTTCCACGATCACTGTACTCTATCATCAACTTTTCGGACAATGATGAAATGCAGTTTTGCAAAACAATCACAACAATTTCACAAACTTTAAACGATGCGAACATGGCAAGAGAACAACCTTCGTTGACTGTGACGAATGTCTGCTGAAGCAACACCATCAGAATCTGATAAATTCCGATTGCCACTGCGACCATTCGTTCTTGAATCATAACGTTGCTTACTACTCATATATCTGTTCTCATCGTCAACCGACGATTTTCTTCGTCGTCGATTTTCGTATTCGTTCCTTCGCCATCTTCTCCTTCCCGTATCATCACTTTCTTTGCGAGTTTTTCGCCTTGACCCAGATCTCGACCTGCTTCTTGACTCAGAGGATATTGACGATGACGTTGATGATGAGTAGGATGCACTTCGTCGACTCCTATCAAAAGGAAATTTGAGTCTGCGAAAATTCGAGGAAAAAAATGGATTGAGTTTTTGTGAATTGAAACGATACGAACTCTGTAAAAACAACAAAGAAGTGCACCTCCAAACTGATTACATCTTACGATGTGTTCATTCTTCATAGTGCGCGGATATTCTGTCAATAAAGTACCGTTTATGATGATGATGACTTCTGAGATTGTGGTAGTGATGAAACGACGACGTTGACGGCGGACGTTTTGGTTCACCATCGTCTGCTCCTTCGAAACGTCTTCTTTTCGGTTCTGGATTCCTTCCGCGTCTGGGTGTTGAGTGCGGATATTGTTGTTGTTGATGAGCATAGCGATATGAAGAGTCATCTTTTGACATCAACACATGTTGTTCATCACCCTTCTTGCCATTGCGTCTTGCACTTCGTTTCTCTTCTTCGTACGACAACTCATCTTCTATCTTTGTTGAATTCTCAATCTGAACTCAACATTTATCGTTTCATTCATTCAAATTATAGCACTATTGCAGAGATACCATTTCTTCGATGTCATAATCTTCAACATTAAGCCCAGGCTCATATTTGGATTGAGGATTCAGACTTCTGCACAACAGATTCTTTCAGATTCTCACTAGAATTTGTAAACTTTTGAAAACGTGGAACATCAAGAGCACAGCACACCGCGGAAGTTTTCTACTCCCACTGCACATAAAAGCAACATACCGATGCGGGAGGAATGATATTATTTAATGTTTTCGCTTGGTCTTTCTCGAAGCAATAAAAGCTTTCGGGCATAGGTGAAGACTTCTGCAAATCGGAGAAAGCGTGAAACCAAAAAAAAAAAAAAGAACTGAATTTAATCACACCAATTACGAACATCAGAACAACAGCAACCAACAAAACATAGTAATTACATAATACAGGATTACACAGCAAAAGCAAAAAAAAGAAAAATGAAACACACCGTATAATCTGCAGCATTCGGACTTTTCGGCCGTGTTTCAGGCGGCAGCGGTATTGAGAATGGTGACTGTGCTTGAATCGGTGTTGCGAACATCATCATTTGAGTGGTATCGGTAGGCAGAAACGGAGAATTACTGCTTGGAGTGGATGTGGGAATAAAAGGAGACGGTGACTGGGATATGATTGGACGTTGCGGTGCTTTTGGTGGTGGAAATAGTCGACATGCGATCACATCGAAATTCTTCAACATTCCCACAATTTCATTCACCTGCGAAATAAAAATTCCACTCAAAAACTATTAAATTTTTTGCGCAAAATAAAAAAAAATTGCGCAGAATAATTTTCATAAATCGAATGAAAATACGAAAATTACGACCGAAAGAACACCTCTTGGGCATATTCCGGTTTCTTCCAAAGATCCTCACGAATCCTCGTCAAAATGTGTCCGAGTTTATTTTGACCACGCCACTTCGATGGATCAACGGCGTTTGGATCGAAGATACTCATCCCTTAAAAGATAATACCACTTCAATTCATTGCCCAAATACTATCAACAACAAAGTTAAGATTGCAGTTGAGTGAAAACACCTTCTTTTCAAAGTACTGGGTGCATCAATTGAAACAATAAGAATAATACCAATTCCCCAAATCTTGTCGTTTGGTGAACATTCCACCAATGTACTTCCGTGAGTGCAGAATAACTTCTTGCGCAATTCATCGTTCTGCGTATATTTTTCAGTGTTACCACGTCGCATTACATCCTCACAAATATCGTTCCATCTAAAAACTCAACAAAGCATAGAGAATTTCAAACTCATGCGCACATAAAAAAGAGGAAAAGCCTTGAAGAACGAACTTATTTGCATCGAAATTCTTCACTTTCCTTCCAAGCGCTTTAATTTTCCGCGCCTCTCGTTCCCTGAGTATTTGATCGGCAATTTCCAGATCACCAAACGAAATTGCTTTATGATACCTGAAACGTCAAATAATAAAAAAACTAAGAAATACATCAAATAAGAACGATAATATGAAATTGAACAACATCGTGATATTCGAAGCATTTCACAACATCGGAAATTCCGGATCGAAAAACAAAGTGGCAAAGAAACTTACATGTAATACTGTTCAGTTGAATTGAAAAATATTGTAGTGTAGTTACTGTCTTCATTTTGGTCGATGATAGTCATTCGACATGGATGAAAGTTTGAAAATGGACTTCGTATCGAGAAAAATAACGTGAATCTAGCACCGTCCGGTGCCGTTACAATACTGGTCATTGGGATCAGTCAGTTGGATGTTTCAACCGTAATATACCAACAGCATATCCGTTCATGCACTCATATGTACCACTCAAATTTGATGAACAGTGCTTTGTATCTGAAATCGGACCATTGATTAACACATTAAATTGCTATGAATGTATCATCGCGCTGATCAATCACATATTTCCAAACCGAATGAATTCATTGTTCAAAACGACAACAAGAAACAATATCAACTTCACGAATAGACCAATTTGCAAGGTATATTTCTGTTACGACAAACTGCCGTACTAAGGATTAGCGTAGTGCTTGATTAAGACGACACTAAAATGTTGATTTCGAAAAATTGAGTTTTAACGAAAATAATAAAGTGAAAAATGATGAGTCATTCAACCAGCAGCACAATATTTCACAACTTCGCGAGAAATTGCTCTCCCCAAGAAATTTTAAGAACGTAACGAAGTTGCCACCGTTCCACTTTTTCAAGCGCAAAATAAAGCACCACAAAAAACGCTCTGTGGTCAGAGAACTTGCGCAAGTTTCACGTGAACAATGTTCGTTCGTTTTGCACACACTTAAGACGCCACTAAACCTCGTTTGGAATTTGTTCACGTGATGATGTGCGTTGTAATCTTTAGAACGCAACCGATACAAAGGACCCAAACACCCAGTGACGAACACACGAAAATATCGAGCTTTCTGCAGAAGACAAACTTTTGGAGAAAAACCCAGCTGCTGCAATTTGCTAGAGCAAACCGTTACACATTAGCATACGATGAAAAGTTCGGAAACGACAGCCGATTCGCAGTCGTTTCATCAAATCTATCAGAGCAGCGCTTCTCGGAAATTTATCCCATCCGTCTTATAATTTTAAAAGATTAAGAATATCGTTGATTGATTTCCTCTTTCTGGAAAAGCATTTCTCTGTGTTTTTCTCGTCTGTTCTTAATGAATTAATTGATGGTTTTCGGTAGAACTTGATAACGAACGCGTCAATAGAAGAAATCTGATTTTGTTTACCATTAACGTTGTTCGTTTTTTCAGTTACATTTCATTTCTGCAAGCTATTTTCTCAGTTTCTTCAGAATTGTATATGGATATCGATGAGGATTCTTTATATCCGGATCGGGCAGGACCAAATGAGACTAAGGCTAAATTAGGTCCTCCGGATCGTTGGATGTATTGTCCTCCAATGGGTTCAGTAAGTTTTGAGACAATTTTTCCGATTTTCTTCAATTTCGTTGATTTTATTGCATTCATGTCTTTATTTTATCGCGGTGTAACTCGTGTTTATCGTTTCAAATGATTAGGACTTCCTGAATTTTATCCATTTATTGTCAGTGTTTCTAAAGAATCGAATCACTCGAGGAGAATGTTTCATGATTGCGAATTTCCCTTTTCTATGTCGATTTCTATAACCTTTTAATGTCATAAAAATTTACTAACCTAAATATCATGAATAAACGATCACTAACTTTTGTTTGTAAGGTTGTGGCGAAGCATTTTCTACCGTTCAAAACGCCGCTATGCAAACTATACGATGACCAGATTGAACCGAAATATCAGTTTCATCCACGAGATGTGTTCGCGAAGAAATTGAACGATGCTGAACCTGGCGCAAAGATTGTTTTGTGGATTGATCTGACCAAAACGAATCGATATTACGGCAAAAAAGAGGTTTTACTTATTCGCATTCTATGTGATTGAAATCACAGCAGTTTTAACCGCTTAGCATGTTATATATTCGTCGTTCTGATCGCATCTGAATCGTTTTAGGTTGAACTGCGCAATTGTACGTATATGAAGATGCCAATGAAAGGGCATGGTGAAACACCGTCTGTGGAAGACACCGAAAGCTTCTGTCGAGCTGTTCGAGAAGCACTTCGTGTTAGTATCTTTCTGTCATCACGCAAATACCAGCTGAATGATCCAAACAGTAAGCTAGATGTATGTCTAAATCGATATGATTTTTCAGTCGAATCCAAATGGAATAGTGGCCGTTCATTGTACACATGGTTTCAATCGTACTGGATTTTTAATAGCTGCGTATTTAGCGCTAGAACAGGATTGGGCCATTGATGCGGCTATTATGAGTTTTGCAAAATTCAGAAACGGCGGCATTTATAAACAAATGTATATCGATGAACTCTTCAAACGTTACGGTGATGAGGATGATGATGCGTTAGAGGTTGTTTCATTACGTTCATTTGCAGATTTTTATTTCACCCACTCAGTTTCGATCCATTTGGTCGGGGGTTTTATCAACATAATGAAGTATTATTCACTTGAGACAAGATGGCTTTTTGGGGCTGGATGCGATATTCTCAGCTAGCAGTATAACCTGCATTTGGTTTAGGCACCGCCTCGACCGGCTTGGGAGACTGGACCGATTCCTGATGAGGAATTCAATGGTAGTGGTGTGGGCGTTCAGAACGAATGTGGAGATTCGGTGAATGACGGAAACGATTCAGATACTGAGACGTCACCGAATGAATCAACATCGACTGCATCCGTTTCTTCAGGTGAATGTTGATTTATTTTTTGATATGTTTCATTGAAGTGCCGTATTCGATTATCAGAGAACGCGTCGAATAATCTGATAGGTTTGTGTATCGGGATTAAACTACCGAATGAAACAGTCTTGGTGAAATCAAAACATATGGCTGATTTAAGAATATCTCTCAAATTTCAGCTATTCCCCTTTTCATGGATGGTGCTGTTCCGTGTGTTACATACGTAAATGATCCAACAACAAGAGCTGTGCTGCAAAATAAAGTGAGCAGTTATCGCTTAAATTTTTCTTCATTTGGTTCTTTTGTTAGTGGAGAAAAGAATCATTTGAACGATAGGTAAGCGATCATTCTGTGTACGATCATTTGAAGTGTTTTTGCACTTTATCCACAACTATAATACCTGTCTGCTCAATCAAGCACTTCTCTAGATTCGTGAAATGTGTGGCGCTAAGAGGGATGGTTTCCCGGGCAGTCAACCGGTTTCAATGGAACGATCTCCGGAGCGTGATAACCTGAAGTTTCTCGCCGAAAATCCCTATATGGTCTCATGGAAAGCCGATGGAGTTCGGTAAGTGCCTGATTGGATTTATTAAAATGGCAATTTTCTCAGATATTTCTGGATTTCTTCTGAATTTGAATCACAAATTGTCATTATCTTCATAGTCTATTGAGTGAATAACATTCAAATCTACTGAAACGTGACTGTTTAAAGGTATATGGTGTTGATAAACGATGAAGATGAAATATATGCGTTTGATCGTGACAATAACGTGTTTCGAATTCCTTCAATAACCTTTCCACATCGTAAAGAATCTCGCCATTTACGCGATACATTAATTGATGCAGAAGTTATCATCGATAAGGTTACTCATTCACTATTCGTTTTTTAATCGTAATGTGTTCAGCAGTTAGTCCGAGTATTGATCACGAATATCGTACCAGTAAACTAACTTTGCTTCGAATTCTTAGAAATGAGGTATATCAAGTGCTATATGTTGAGAAATATGTTGCATATTTAATTCACCATGTGAAATATATCAAGTGCTCAGTGCTACAGTGTTACGATGTTTGAAATTTTTGAACTAATTATGGAGTATGGGTCGTCTACTTGCAAATGTATATCAGTGTATGAAACTGATTCATGATCGCTATTTCAGGTGCCCGGTGAAGATGGCCAAATGAAGGAAATACCTCGCATGCTGATCTATGATATTATAAAATTTGAGGTTTGTATTAGAATGTGTTACAATTGTATGTATATTCGTGATTTTATTTCTGATGTTGCTTTGATCAGTGGCTTATGGTCATGTGCAAAATAATGTTGTGGTGGGCTATATACGAGCACTTGACATTTTGTAACGTCACCAATCTTTCTTTATATTTGGCTAGTACTGAAATTTATCGTGATAGGTGATAAGCCCATCATTTAGTTTACGTGCTTCACGAGGAATATCTAAAAATATCCATATAGTTCAGTTGAAAAAGTTGGAGATTCGTATGCTAATGGATTGTTGAAATTTGCAGGGCGAATGTGTTGGCGAATGCGACTTTCCGAAGCGTTTATTATGCATCCAGAAGGAATTGATAGGTCCGCGCATCGAAGCGATGAAATGTGGCCGTATCAGACGAGAGAGTGAACCGATGAGTATTAGAGCGAAGGTGAATTTATTTTTCGATTACTGAACATTTGAAGGCAGAGCCTATGAAATGTTGTTGAGCGATTATCTTATGCTATGGAATGCCGTTTTTGTTCATTCACTTCTTACTTTGTACATTCAGCCATATCATTTGACCACTGTTTTCGTTTGGAATTTCAGGAATTCTGGGGATTGGAAGCGGTGAAGAAATTGTTTGAGGATAAATTTACCAAGAATGTTGGACATGAAATCGATGGACTCATATTTCAACCTGTTAAAGAGGTGCTTCATTTTATTATTCTACTATTTACGGTGTAGAATTTTGAACACATTTGAGTTGTCTCCATGAAATTTGTGTGCTTTTTGCTGCTGATGGAAAATACTATTTTCTAAAAGTGATTAGTGGAATATTATAGCCATATCGTGCGGGTCGTTGCGATAGTGTACTGAAGTGGAAGCCACCGTCGCATAATTCGATTGATTTCAAATTACAAATTCGAAAAGTGTGTAAAGAAGGTGAACTGCCTGAACATATTGGATTCTTATACGTTCAGCACGAATCGCGACCGATGGGTGAAATCAAAGCGACCAAAAAACTGCTTCCGTACAATAATAAAATTGTTGAATGCACCCTTCAGGTACACATTCATTCGTTTACTCAGTCATCTCACACAGATCGTTTGTTCATTTCAATTTCGCACTTATTCTTTACAGTAATTAGTTTGCATTTGTTGTGGTAATAGTTTTTTAATCGGTACATCTTTTATGAAGCATACCCAAAAAAATATCCCTTGTCCAGTGCCTTTGTCCACAGATCATACGACCCGGCTATACCGCATCAGCTGAACCTGATTATCACCTCTAGTAAGTAGGATTAGAGACGGCAATCGAAGGGTTTTTTTCGATGTCAAGCGAATGAGCTGAGCTGGTTCTATCGATAGTCATAGATAAGGTTGATTCAAAGCATCGACTGGTTTCGGTGAATAGCTACCAGCGATATGAATCTAATTACGATTGTTGTTTCATGATATTCTGAAGTAGATCTTCATAAACAAAATAAAGTTTGTTCAATAAATGGATGATGATTTAAGAACGGCAAATGGGTGTTTATGCGTGAACGAACAGATAAAAGTCTACCGAATTCGTTGAATACGGCACGTGCCGTTTATAACAGTATGATACATCCGATTGATAGGCATACCTTAATTGATTTCGTGGAACGCATACGACGTCATCAACAGCAACAACAGCAACAGCATCATCATCACACTAACATGAAAAGACCTTCGGAACAACAGCTGAATGGTATTGATCATAAACAGCAGAAGTTATAGGAGATTCACGGTCTTGATCTGTTTTGCTCCAGTTTTAAGAAATTTCACTTTAAGTCGGGTTGAACTGGTTGCCATTCCCTTTGAAACATCATAACATCGGTATTCCAAGTTCAAATTGGACAGTGTATATTGACGTGTATGATGGATATGAGGAACATTCACAAATATTGTACGTGAATGTTCATAGATGAGTTCTGGGTTATGCAGATCTTAGAAAGTGTTCATTTGAAATGTGTTCATTTGACAGACATTTGTGGCATTTATGTCCAAGTATTTTTTTTGCAATCAACTGTAAAATATTACCTCAATCAGTTAAAAGTGGATTGATTTTGATATTGCTTAATCCTCGGGATTTAGTGCATTGAATGAGTTGTACAATGAAATTAGTACAGTAAAAAGTGGTAATGTATTTGTTGTATTCGTGTAATATTCATTTGGAACGATATTCATTTACGAACAAAAAGAAAATTTATCATGTACAGAGTGTTGTTTGCTTCATTGTTTACTTATTTTGTTGATTTGCTTTCCGATTTCATGTTCGTCGAATGTGCTATGTGAACATTGATTTTGATTACAACGATAAGAATAATTATGACATTGGTTCACCGTTCGGTTCCGAGCGAAACTTCCCCCCAGACGGCCATGGGTTCGATTCTCACCCAGAGGAGAAAGTTTTGCTCGAAGAGATGTTGCCGAGCCTGAGTCAGTCTATGATTTGGCTTGTATTTAGTTGCCTATTTATGTTGTAATAATTATGATGATAAATTTTGACAGTTTCATTTCCATGCATTTGCCCAGTGTTGATAGCATATTCCTGTTAACTTCTTCTTATTTTCAACTAATATTTAAAATCATTTTAAAATTCCCCGTGAAAGATTTCAATGTGTCCAACTTCAACCATTGATTAACATCACCATAAAGTCCGGTACTCTGAGGAGTGCACTTCTATTTGCATTTGATAAGATTAGCATTCTTTCGTGTTTCTTCAAAGTCTTTCGAGTGGACTACGTGAATGTGATAAATTGATATGATAATACGATTAGCTGAGCTGATAATAAGATATATGTGTCTGTGTTCTGTCTCAGTTTTACAAATACAATATTCATCAATCCTCTAGTCGATTGGTCAGAATTGATTAGTTATGATCAGCGAGTGTGATCGGCCGTTGATAACTTGAAACGTAATCGACCTGAACTGATATTTTATTGTTGTTATTATTGCTGTAGTCGCATGAATCGATCAATCGCTTACAAACAAACAATGAAACAATAATTGATTTCATTTGAAGTCTCATTCAAATCATCACACATTCAAAGAGGATCATCAACAATAATATTCAAATATACATCTGTAACTCAAAAACGTATTCTCTGTAAAACTATGTGTAAGATGCGAACGATCACAGACGATGATCGCCGCCGTTGATTGACACTTATCAGAAGCGAGAATGACGCGCAAAATTGAACGAATTTTCAACTGCAAAACACATGTTGCCATTGGATCGCTTGGCTATTCCCTCGAGTGTTAAAACTGTCTGCAGGCAGTGAACATTCACAATAAGTTTCATTTTGACTGCTTTATTTAAGCTGATTTCAAGGTGGCACAAATTGATGTATGTTAAAGACTCGTGAAAACGAAGACATCTTTATTATCGGTAAAGATTATGTCGTTCGGTAAAGCAGTGAGTATCGTTCGATAAGGTGAAAGTTTTTTCGTCGATGTTAGGTGAAAAGTTGAGTGCTGAGGTGAATTCTTTCGGCGAATATGATTTTGAAAGAAAGTTTCATCTGTGTTGAAAGTTTTGAAAGTTTATGTTTCATATGTTGAAAGTTTTATATGTGCTATTCGCTGAACTCATTATTCAAAGTTTGCTTACATTCATTTTCTCGGCAAACGAAAAATTTTGAATCAGTAAAAAATTGTGATTGCTTCAATAGAAAACGCATCAACACAATACTGAAATGATGAGGTGTTATTAGGCGAACTCACATGGATGATTATATAGTGAATATGAGTAAGGAACAAACAAATAATTATCACCTTTGAATGTAAAACCTAAAATTAGTGTGAGCACTCTGAATGGAACAATAGAAAGCGAAACAAATACAAATCAATAAGAAATTAATTGTCGATTGATTACTCAACGCATTCGACGAACCATTACAACGATCGCCATAACAACTACACAATTGAACGTCGCCAAATATCGGATGCAACTGATTACGACTCGGATTATACAATTGAGCACGAGGTAGACTCCTGCATTGGTCCACCTGAACTCGCCATTTCTATGAAGCAACGAGGCAGATGTAAAAACTAGGTCACTTTGCTTTTATTCTGCAGCAGCTGGTGAACATTCATTGGAAATTGCAATTGACATTTTAGATTGACAATGCGAAAATAACATTGCTTTTACGTCAGCCTATCAATTTTGACCTAAATCTTTTGAGAAGAACATCTTTCTGCTGATAGTTATGTTATTTTTTATGAGGTGACTGATTGGTGTATCGAAACAGAAAATTTGAATGGCAAGTAACAATGTGAAAAATGTCGAACCTGATGAAAACGGTGTGTCCTCAACGCTGTTTCATTGAAACCGTTTCTGAGAACACGATCAAGGCAGCCTCGAATATATTTATATCCGATAAAAACACCTGAATAATAAACAGTTCATTTCAATGATTCATTCTCATTGGATGATATGAAATCTCATTCAGAACACTATTTCCGATGGAAGTCTCAAGCGTCTCACTTTGCAATCTAGTCCCGTTTTTGATCTACTCTGAGAACAAAAAGACTCTTCCAAATAGTGAACGATAAAGTGCTTGTTTCATGGGATCATTGAGATCGATCATTTAAATGAACAGATAAAAGACGAATACCTACCTGCTTCAACGTCTGGCTCAAGCAGGCTAACGCATACGGACCCGCATTGTACAGTTGGAATATTTTTCGTTAGATATGGATCATTACACCTGTTTGTGAAAACCTGAATGGTAACTGGATTAGATCGTGCGAAACAGATGTGCTTCTAACTATAAGAATGCTCGTTGCATGGTAGTCACAGAAAATAATTGTTTGCTGTGAAATTGTTTCATTTGCAAACTTGTAATTCTGCTCAAGTTTCGTATGAACCATTGCGTGAACTTTCTAATCTCATTTACCAGTTTCATTTTCTAAGAATTTCATTTGCTGTCATCCAAACATCCAAATTATTTCATTCGATAACTCAACATAGCAGCAATTATGATTCAACATGAAAGAGAAGTATCATCAATGAAAAGCGAGCACCTTAGGGGCAGTGTATATATTCTGAAGATGTTCCCAGCTTTCCTGATAACTTAGTGACATACACGAGAAACAGTCAAATCGACGCGGTATCGTGCCTGAAAATCAGTCCATTTTAATCGTTTGCAAAAAAAATCAAAAAATTGAATTTCAGTCCTGCTAATCCCCGCATAGAATTATAAGAATCGTGGCAAAATCTGCAAGAGATAGAAGTCATGTCAGAGTTTTGATCTCAAAAAGATCATTGTTCTCAGTCGTTCACTAATATCAGCCGAAAAAGTTATTCATCAGTTAAGTCCTGGTCATGCAATGCTTATTGAAGTCTTCAATTTCGATCATAAGTAATCGGACATTTCTGGTTGAGAAAAGAGCGAATGAAACGAGCTATTTATTTCATTGGATGACTGAACATTACCGATGAATATCGCAAAATAACGCAAAATTACCCATTAATTCAGCTTCATTAAGCACGAATTCGGTGGCTACTTCCAAAATCGTCAGTTGGGTGCAACAAAATATCGTTGTCAATATTTCGTACCACATTGAATTTGAAGTCATAAACTGAGAAAGTGCTTTAAACGCATTTCTAATCGCAACGTGCCTCCTCGTTACATCCGAATACCGCACTCAATATCACAGTTCAATTGGCCGTCATTAGCAATTTTTGTGGTCACTGAATAAGTCGATCTTGATCTATATTGGTTTAATGAGTGATACTCTTTGAAGAGGATCATTCGAAACTGAGAGCAACGAAAACGATTCATAATTTATCATAATTCAAACTTCAATGCGATCACATCACAAGCTTACAATATCAATGGAATATGTTATGCAGCATACATGATTAGGCAATAAGGAAACGCTTAAGTGCGGAAGATCAAGATCTGATATCTTATCAAAGTGGAATGGACATCTTAACCGATCGACCGCAAAGTTTCTTTGATACCCCGAGACAATACAAATGCTTATATGACCTCTCAGTGGGAAGTTTTATGTCACAGATTTCAATCCTCATACAGCCTATCACAACTAGTTGAAAGTGATGGTGATAACGGCACCACCGTCACAGTAGTTGGTAAGTTATGATCATAGCTGTTTCAAATTAGAAGCAGCATTTTCTAATGTTATCCCCTTAATCGTTTGCAATAGTTCATGCATTTTCAGCGATAAATTCATCACTTTTCAATGACTTCCAACATATTTTCACCACTGTTTTAAAAATATGGTAAAGATGGATGTTGCACACATGTATAATCGCACTCATGAGAAACGAACCAAAACGTATCCAGTGATATCACTAATGGTTTACATTTAGTAAATTCATGCATATGCAACACGCACATTTCATCAACAATTGAATTTGTTCACGCTGATTAAAACGATTAAATTAAACGACTCAAGTAGATTGAGTTTAGTGTGCCACATAATAACAGTTTTATTTAGCACACTAATTCATCGGATATCTTTCGAAAGTCTTTAATAAGCGTGAAAGAGGGAAGCATTTTTCAACAGCATTTATTCAGTTAGTGCTGCACGCACGTTGCATTTTATTAATCGCAAGATTACGACTACATAATCTCTAGAAATCGTAATACGAGGAAGCTGATTAATAGCACTATGTCTTTTGCGACTCGGATCATCTTACTTTCTTGCATGATATAAATCGATGGAAATTGATTTTTTAATTGAATTGGTGCACCACCATCTAACTTCACATTGACTATATCCATTGGAAATCATAGAAGGAAGTTATCCGATATGGGATATTGATGAAGAAGAGTTATCAAATATAGCAGAAAGATCAAACTGATGAATAATTCGTTCTAACAAGTTGAATGATAGCAGTGTAAAAGAGACGAATTGAAACAATAACATGGCTGGGCGCTTCGACGGGCGAAACAAATTTAGGGTCGAATGTTGAGAAATGGTGATTGACAGGAAATATGATGGATTAGCGCGATATAAATGAATGATTGTTGAGCGAGGATGATGATGTGTAAATGCTGTTTTTGAATCATCTCAAAAAGAGCATCCATCATCTCGTCCGAAGACAGAGTGATTATGACGGACATATGACTGAGATGAAATCGATGTGCTAAGTGATGCGATGCTGAGTGATGGAGAATTTCTTGATAAGTGATATAAATTTAATGGTGTTGCAAAATGTTAGCTGAATGAGATATGGCATGATTCATTTAATGATTCTGACAGTTGAGTTGAAAATGCTGGTGTTGATCACCGGTAATAATTGAACAAGTATAGCCAGCCAGATGTTGATGATACAATTGCGCTTTCGGTATAGAAAATGAAAAATAGAAAATGGCGATGAATTTTTGAGGAGTATAAAGCAAAGAATAGCAAAGCTGTAGAGAACTCGTAGATGAAAAACCAATTATTATATCGAGAAACTGAAATGGAACAATGAACGTTTCATTCAATTTCTTTAAGTTTATTTCGGAGCTGAAAATCTAAAACGCACGTTCGTTCGCAGAATCGTTAAACGTTTCGCAGTGAACGTGTGAGAATGCGTGTATGCGCATAATGCGTTACTAAATCGGATCGAGTGAATGAATACTTTCGGATGAAATTTATCGAAATTTTAATTGCTGGCTTCTTTCAGTCATTGATCGTGCCAGAACACGCATTCTGATCACGCAAGCAATTTAAGACTTGGATTCGCTGAATAGTTCGTGTTAACTTCTTGGAAAATGGAATTTTCATGTGTTTTCTGAATGGAATTCTTTCTTTTCAGTAACTGAAAAAAATAAGCTGACGTGAGCAAATCGCAAATCTGATTTTTCTGGTCAACACGAAACATTAGTGAAATTGAACAGTGCAAAGAGGGGAGAAAGACGGATCTAGAATGTAAGCCTGGTCAGTTGAAGGATAGTTCTATCGAATGGCATAGCATGTACAATTTCAGCCAGTGACGATCCAGTTGTGAGTGCACCGAATCGATGATTTATTCTGGTCGGCTTTGGAGCCTAAACTTGAAGTCGCCTGAGTCTGCAACTCAAATTGCAACAAGCTCAAAATAGATTCATCGAAAATTTTATTGATGAGGAACGAGTTGCTGACAGTCTTAAACTGATTGCAAATGTTAGCAAAAGATGTGTTCTGAAGCAAGACCGTCCGACGAAACTGAGAATTGCTCGTGCAATGCAGATCAAACACACGTTTTTTCGCACTATTTTATAGTCATTTGTTGATTTCGCTGTAAAAAGAAACAACTTCAACTGCTCATAGTAAGCACAAGAATGATAGCTGTCTTTAAAAAAGCTGTCAGAAGGGCAACTCGAGCACACTGACAACAACAAGTGTGAAATCATTTGAACAAATACCAAAATGCTAAAGCACTATGTTTATGCTACTTTTTATTGGTTTCAATTCGGTAAGACCAGCCACTGGAAAGTTTCAGTTAACTTCTGATAGAATGTGCATCAGTGAAATGTTATTCACTTCGATTTGCTTGATTTTGATAAAGTTTCAGATGATCATTTTCAAGAGTTTCTTCATTTATAATCTTAATCTATACTAAAAGCCTTATTGAAGGTTCTAGTGGTGATATGAGTTAGAAATGAGTGTTTTAATGAAAGAAGATAATTATACTGCAGAATAACGGATAAACGGATAAATACGGTATCATTTGGAAGATTCCAGTGAATTGGTTATATGCTGTGATATAAGGTGTCTACTGGCAAATCGAATACGTCTTGTGGTTCGAAGAGATGTCAGGAGGGAAGGAAAGCGATTTTTTGACGGGAATGCAAATACCAATGGGTAAACTAAGGAGAGTAATTTGCAACCGTTCCGAAGCAGTCATCCGTTGTGAATGGTTTTAAAGGTTTTGAGCAAGCAGGGAGAGGCGAGTTTTAACGTTATGGTCGTCATAGGTGGACGGATGCTTAAACGGATAAATAAATGGATGAAGGACGCGAATGAAAATGATTATTTACCAAAGCATTTAGGAAATAAATTAATGTGATGAAGAGAAGAAATTCCTGATTAATGTGAGACTTTCTCAATGACGATCCTTTAAATCAGATGGACTAAACGAGATGTCGATAGAAATGTTTGGATCTCTAGATTTGTTGAGAGATAGACGACTGCAAAAGCAATTACTATACGAGTAAATTTCCGCCCATTTACATTATGTGCACTCAGATCACATCAGATACATCTTCTTACATTATAAGAAGATTGTTAAGTAGTTAATAAGTAATCATCAAAATTAATACGTTACCAAAGTTTTTAAGAGCATGAAAAACTTTTGCATCATCAAAGCCTTAGGGCATCATGTTCGCTCAGCTTGTTGAACTATTAATGGGGACAATGAAGACGGCAATTTTTCCAGTAGATTCGATAGTGTGCATTGATGATTTGTGCAGCAATATTTTGCAGAATATTCTCACAAGAAGTGAATATTTGCATAGCATTTGAATATTTTTTAGCATGCGATAAGCGAATTGAAAGTCAATTCATAGTCATTCAGTAAAGTCGGTTCATAGAATACTTTTGCATTCCATAATAGTCATTCAGCAAATGGCAAAAAAATCATTGAATTACGCGAAAGCTTCGAAGATATTCGGACGAATTCATGTTGCAAATGCCCGATGGAAAGCGTTTAATAGGATAAGTTTTGCCGAGGAGGATCGCACGAACACGAGACCAATGTGCTGAGAGGATGGTGGTGGAAAGGTGTGCGAGACGTTGAACGAAATAAACGATGAAACGAATGAGTTGCAGGTGAAATGAATGAGTGATAGTTAACGATAATGATTAATGATAATAGTTGACAATTGACGATATTTCTGGCTGAATTCGAAGTTTTTTGGGCAAGAAACTACGAAAAATATCATTCAGTCAAAAGCATACTCATTTTTCAAGTTTTATTGGATGTGGCGTTTAAAACACGTTCAAGTTATATGGACGATTTCTGAAATACTAAAGCTTGCAACTAGATTCAATTCAACGCAATCCATGCACGGTTCACTTTTCAGATGAACGCGTTCGGATTGTTGATGATCTAGAAACCGTGATCAACCGAAAGATTCCAGTCAAAGCTCAATGCGATCGACTTAAAAGCCTTCGCGGCAACCGATAACGAGCGCATGATACGATTACATATGAATTCAGAAAGGTGTTATCTAGATTCGAAACTGTTTAAAAAGTGGAGAAGCATCGAACATTCAATGGAAGATGGTGCCATAAGCTGATCAGGTGAGGATGAACGGTAATAGTGCAATGGCACGTGCTGAGGTGAGTTGTTGTCCAGAATGATCAGTGTTCTTGCTTAATCCAATAACGATTTTCGTGTTTGGTGTTGCTGCTGCTGGCATAAAGTGCTTTGAGTAGTTTATTGATTTGTGACCAACTTAAGTGATTTTTTGTATGGTTTTTAAATGCACTTTTCGTAGTGACGATAGCGAGATTGTACTTCACTGACCGAATTGATGAGTTTGACTATGAATTCGACATTCAACAACAACATTCGGTTTATCTCGTCTCAATGAGAGCGATAAAAGACGATAATCGACGAGTGCATTTAAATGTGACAAATTCATTTGTTGATTATGCAGTAAAAGTAGTAAACTATCAGCAGCCGCTATTTATGGTAGAAATGTATAAACGGCATTCGAGTGTTGCTCATTGAGGCAAAATAACTACTTTGAATTGTTATGTTCTCATTCATACTGAGTGTTTCTTTTCAACTATTTAATGCAACTATTTTTTTTGCGAACGATTTGCGTTCGTTGAGAGCAAACGAGCGGAGCGTAATTTTCTCGCAACATTTCAAAGATCAGTGGAACGGATCAAGTGCTTAATTCTTAGAGTTTCAAATATTCTTAAAAATTCAGTGAGTTGTAATCTGTTGAGAGCACTAACATAGTGTGAGCAATCCTCGTAGAACATCCATAATCAGGTACATTCTAATGGATATCGTGAGTTGGCTTATTCTTAAGGTTGCAGATTACCTCACGTCAGGTGTTTGAGCTTGCTGCAATTCGTTCATTCAATTGTTTGTTGATCTTTTGACAATTCTCTAATGCAGTTATTAATGGAAACGAAACTAGGACAGTAATAAAGAACTAAAATAATAAATAAGAAGATCAAAAATTGGAAGGAGTGATCAAAAATTGAAGGAAAAATTTGCACAATATAAAACCGCTCCATTCGTAACTTCATTTCATCAGAACTTTTCCATGGAAGCAGTGTATGAATCGCAGTCAAACTGAATGACGACGAAACAATCTTAGAAATCTAAGATGTAAGGAGCGAAAATGGTCACTTAAGAATATCGGCAATTGATGGAGAAATTTTTCGGTGGCTGATTCAGCAAAGTGGTAACGATTTGATGTCGTTAATGGAGAGGTGGAACGAACGACGAGTGCAAAAGCGTTTTAAATGGGAAACCGATTGAACAAATAATCAGAAAATGGGCACGTTAAGACGACGATGACGAGGACAGGTAGTGGATAGCTTAAAAAAGGGTTTTGAAAAGGAAGGCGTTATTTGATAGTAATAAGAAGTAATGCTTATTCAGCGGTCGGGATGCATAGATTGTTGTTTACTGCATTATTTCTAATAGTTGCTCGAACGACCACGGCCACGACCACATACCGCGAAAGTTGATGGTGAATCGGAAGTGTGCCGCAATACACACACAGTGCACACGTAACTTTAGCTACCCATAAAATCGCTTAGTTGGATGGATGGCTGGATATTCGGTTGGTTTGTATTTGCATATTCGACAATTTCCACGATTACTTTCGATTAGCTATCAAGCAATTCAAACATCAAGTGTGTACGTGCGCTTAGGCAAAATAGACATATGCATGAAGAAACAGCGAAGTTAGTTGAAACGATGAATCGTCTGGATGATGCTATGAGTCAATCGAATCATAAGCGAAGCTCTTTCTTATCAATTCTGGAAAAATCCATTTTTGGCTCAAAATTGTATATTTGTCGCATTATTTAGATCTGTATTCGTATTTTTGTGGTTCTCTGTGCTGATCTCATTAGCTGTGCGGAAAAATAATGTCGGCGAAGTAATTGTGTGATAGCTGTGATAACTATGACAATAGACAGACCTAAATTTGCAGTGATTTGCAATTGCTGAATGAAAGAATACATGAATAAATAAATAAATCACTAAAATTTAACAATCTTCCTAAACTGATTTGCTTCCTCAAATATAATCGACAGAATGTGATCTGTTAAAAGAAAAAAGTTTTGTTGCTTATTGCTTCTATGAATATGTTTTCCGTTTGAAAATTGGAAGCATTTCGTGGTAAACGCAAACCAAAAGCTATTCGACCGGTCAAAGCAATCGGGGCATATGTCTCAATTAATTCTTAGTTGAACTCATCATGGAAAAGTGCGACTGACCTAAGAAGAGCCACTTCAAGCAGAGCATAACTCACTTGACAATTAGGAGATGAAAATTTTCAAGAGATCAGAGGTTTCAATGGTCAAGCTATACCCGAATCGGAACAAATTTTCCTGATCTATACAACACTGCATCGAACAGCACTCATCAGATGTGATTTAATTCGAAACATCCACCTGCGAATGAAAAACTGCCAACGTGAAAAAGTGCTCCCAACAGAGCGCTCAGAAATCAACTACTATCAACATCATAATGCTAATGATCCAGTACAATATTCGGAATAAAGGCAAAATCACCGAAAAAAGTTATGCTCATAGATCTATGGAGACGAGTTGAGTCAAGAAGCAAGTGTGTCGAGATAGAGTCTAATTACCGCCTCATTGCATCAAGCATATGATTTGATTTATGTTTGGCGTTCAATTTTTTGACGAATGAACGAATATTCATCAATAATGCATATTGCATATCTGGGCTCATAATATGGCTGCAATGAATCAGATTGCATTTTCCATCTAGATGCACACACACACATCAATAAGCATCCATATCACATAAATTCTATGCTAATCTACCAAATACTTCACCCTAAAACACCAGTTTTGCCCCTTTTGAAAGCAATTCTCATGAGTGTTCAAAGAAATGAATGTGAACAACTGATCTGCAAGAGATATGCATGAAGTGATGCTTCCTTTATTTGCAGATAATATCTTGAGAGAATGTTAGTTATCATTTGAATGGCGCTTCACCAAAATATATCATTATCCTGTTGAATGATACGAATTCTTTATGAAAAGACTCAATTCGTTCGTTTCATTCATCACTAGAAACGCTCATAGAGTCGGGGAACGTTGATGGATTTCCTGATCATTTCCGATTTTTAAGGCGCTCATTATGGAAGTCAATACACTCAACTTATTATTTCCAGACATACTGACAGTAATAACTATGCAGTCAATCTGCGTTATGCATAGAGTCTGCAAACTCTTAAAAACTGATTCATTTGCATACGATGTCCTCATTGTGATATGATCAAAACTGTTTTTTGATGATCATATGTGTTCTCTCTGTAATGAATGAGTTTCCAAAGATTCAAGCGACCAGTTTTTATTGAATACTGCTTGATAGATGCAAACATGATTTCTGAATCTACGAACAAAATGAGCAAACACTTTGCAGTTTGGCTTTTGATGGAGCGATCATGAATCATATCCCCCTTCGATAGCAATCGAAATATCTGATGAAATAGCTTCTTATGACGTCGTTCTAATAGCTTTGTTTGAAAAAAAATCAAAAAAATAGAAAATGCATTTTGCTGATCACAAAATTGATCGCCAAACAATACGTTCTAAGCATAAATTCTTAGAACATCCCGTTTGGCATTCATACGATCATTTCAATGGGCATCAAAAAATATTAAAAGCTTATCGCATATGGAGAGTAAATTGACTTGTTACTTAATGCTACATTTGGTTTACTAAGGATTTAGTTTAATTTTTGCTAGATTTACTAAAGCTTTGTAAAATAGGTTGCTATGATTTCGAAGCTATAATCGTGCACTTGCAATCAATCTTATCTGTTATTAATTGTTGCCATTGTTATCTGAATAATAGTAAATATTTTTTTCGGAGAATGAGAGCTACCTATTGAATTCGTTCCATATTACCGCGGATGAATACCATCGATAAAAAATATCGTGCGGCTTTCCATTTTTGTCTTCGAATTCACAGCCTTTCATAAGTTGGTACGATAGACCAAAACAAAATGAGGCTATGATTCACTTCATTAATGACTAAAATACTCAAATTCGGCTGCTAATCGTTCAAGTCATTGCAGTCTTCAGAAGAATTGCAAGCGGATAGTAATCACAAAAAATTCAATGCGAAAAGTAGTTTATCAATAGAAAAAATCGTCACTGAATACAAATTTACCAATTCATACGATTTTCTGCGAGATGAATGCACAAATGAAAAAAATGTTTCCTGAACAAGCTGTTTTCGACAGACACCCAACAGCGTTCCAAGTCGGCAGTCGATCTCTATTTAAAGCAGATTACCGGATCTAGCTTAGCTCCAGAAAAAAATCAACAGATTAAACTCACATTCAGATTCAGTTCCTTGTTGAATTTTGTTGCCGTGTTATTGATTGCTCATAAATTTGCTTAATTTTGATCGCATTTTTCGATTATGATGATAACTTTTGAACGGTTACACATATTCTTATTCGTGCATTATGCAAATTGATAATTGAAAATCATGCGTTCCATGTGTACTTCATATGGGACTGACTGCGGTTTGCGTTTAACGAAATAAGTTTGCGGTCGAATTGAATTAAACGATTGCACGAATTCGATTATATCGAAAGCGAACAAGCAATAAGTAAACACGCTGACTCAATCGTGCCCACCAACCGATTTAAACGGTGATCAATTCAAAATATATCAGCACTTTGAATGATAGCATTTTGATAGAGATGTGAGCATTTTGAGGCATTCATGCAACGAAAATCAATCTCTGGCGTGATAAAGATCGAAAATGATTTTTCAGTCTTCTAATTATAAAAACCAGATACATTTGAATAATATGATGTTGTGTTAAAGACCAAATTGTTTCGAAGATAGAATCGATAATAATGTGGATATGAGGAACAAATGATTAGAATTATTAGTGAAATATTTGATTCTTTATTCGTGCCTCGATTCCTTTTGAGAAATATATACATATATTGAGAAATGTTAACGAACTGTGCTATGTTATGTATTGGAGTGTTTCTTAACCCCTAATCAATTTCTCACTTGAGCTGCCCCAAATGACATTCGAAACAGTTGAACTTGAACTAAAGTTTAGATAGTTCAGATTAGTGCTTGCATTCACTATATGTTTGCATTGAATTCGATGATGTTGGATGAGGCGATATGTGCATAGGACGATTAGGGCTTAAAATAGCCATAAGTTTGCATCGTTAAAGTGGCTAATCGACAGACGAGTGTCTCTAACAACTCAGTCTCAAAATGACCCACATGGGGATTCATCCGCACAACTGCTTGATCTGGGCACATTTCTATTGATTCGAATGATGTAAATGGTGCATCATTTGCACATTATGCCTTTTTTGCTCAAGTTTTGTTCATGCGATCTATTGCATGCTCACTGACTGACGGCTAAAAGAGTTGCCATTTTAAGTTTATGCTCATACAACCGTAATAGCTTACGAAGTTTCCGCCCAAAGTGCAGTCTGGCAAAAATTCTTCCATTGCAGCTTTGACGGTTTCTTTTGATGTTTTCAGTTCCACCGGCAAGTTGCTTGGAATTTTTGCCGTATAGTGGGTGGTGGGCAGCAAACATTATCACAATAACGGTTCTAAGCCGAAAATTGAAATATTATTAGTCTACATGTACTAAAGGAATGTAAAACATATGACTGCTTGGTACAGGACTCTGTAATGCTAACATCAATTCAGTTTTTACAATTGAAGTTGCAAATTTGATCTATAAGTTGTTAGCAGCAAAAATTCCAGATCTGATTTCGATCACTCAACAAGCTGATGACATTCAAACAGGAAATTGGTGACAACTGATCTGAAGAGTAAAACACTATGTAATACTTCATGAAGTGGCATTCATAATTCTTAGGCATTATCAATATCTCGCCCGATGGTTTCTTTTCATTCAATGCTTACTATTTATGATTCTTTCTTCATCAGAATTAACAATAAGTGTTTTTCCTTTGTTCATCAGCGCATCAAATTTGCATCTAGTACGCATCAATTTCTTTTCATTCCACTCAACTGTCGTAATTCTTTTGGCGTCGACGCTAACGTATGATCGAATAATTATGCATTGAAATATGTTGACAGTTGATAAATGAATTCACAAATGCATTTTGATAGGAGAAGAACCACGGAGAGTTACTCAATTGAAGCGACGATGAGAATGTTCATTTGCATGCTCTCACTGTCCGATATGAATATATACGATCAGTGATAATAATGCGGATGAGGGTGAAACGCGAACGTCTACGACACATCAGATGCACGATGAACTTGGAAGAATGAAGCTTAAGCTATAAGCCGTCAAAATGCCTACGCATCACTGAACAAATACTCAAACGCCATACGACGTTTCTATCTGAAATGCAGCAACAATGCACCTATTTGTCCTTAGCTGATCAATAGGTTTATGGAATTAGCTGAGAATTGCGTTTTCATTAAATTGGAATTTGATGGAAGCGGTCAGCTGGAAATAAATCGCTCCTTTATGACATTTTCTATGAAATGAAACGAAGCATCCTCGAAATGAAAAACAAGCAACAAATAAGCAGACGACGTACTTTCAGTGCTTGTGAGTAAATCAACTAACCGAAGTGGCAGTAGTAACTTAGTTAGCAAGCATTATTTTGCCAAAAGCTGTTCGAACACCAAACTCAAAATGTCCAGTTTCCGTTAGACAAAATAACAACGAATTAGAGTGAACGGAGTAATGCTCAAGGCACAGTAATAAATGGACACAACAGCTTCAAATGATCTCGTCGTATACGTAGCAGTTGACTTAGAGCATCGTGACGCGAAAAAGTTGAAAGTTTTGAGGGATTCTTACATCAATACAAATGACATATGAATAGGTAAGAATGTTCCTAGTTCACTTACTGAATGTTCTCAGTTTAGTGTATGACGCTTCACTCCATGAGGTACGTACAAATTCGGTACGTTGATCGTTTGTATCGTCAATTCTTTTGGATGCATCAGTTGAGTGTCCATATGGTTTGAGGCCAATTTTATGAACGAAACTCGATTCGACTGACCAAAATGACGACGACGAGATTAGCATTAAGTTGAGTAATATGGTGATGGTGAACGAAGATGGTGGTTGTGGCTGTCGACGACGTAAACAGAGCAGATTCAAACGCATCGCATTGTCAAACCATGCAATAACTCTTATATGATTACATCAAATGCCGTTCATCATACCACCATGATGAATCTTCTTATCAACAATTATCACTCGTATCAGCATCAACCAATTTCAATCGAACTGTAAAAATATTGTTACGAAAATAACAGTATCGTTGCGAAGAAAAATCGAGCACATCATTCCACTCTCACAAACGACAGCACTGAACAGTGATATCCGTTTATGATTCAAACGGGACCAGAACGAAAGATAAGCCTCTGATTAGTCTATCGACTTGAAATGAAAAATATTCGTTTCGAGGTGCGATAAAACATCGAAATTCCTCTTTCAAATGACAAAGTTTACTTGAAGCTACATAAATTTAGCATTACGTTCAGTGCAAAATCTACATAATCATTTCAACAAGACTTCGAGTCAGCAATGTTCGCAAGGAAAGTTTTGATGAATCTGGATTGATAAAGCAATATCAAAGACGATTTGAACATATTATTCTGCAGTTATAAATCATTTATAAATCGTTATAAATCAGTTATAAATTTGCAGCTAAATCATAAGCTGTGGATACTTTGAGGAATACGATAAACTTCTCATGAATGCTATGGAGTACAAAAACAAACGCTCACAGCATGCGCACGAATGTATGCATGCACGAACGAGTAAGACATAAATGAATGAATAGAATGTGATTGAATTCAAACATAACAGAGACGAGTTTAGGTGAGCGGAGCTTAGCGTTCCAGCATTTATGAATTCAAATTGCTTCACAGAATTTAAGTCGCTGAAAAAGTTGATTTTGTCGTTTTTCAATTGTTATATGAAGGGCATTAATTAAATCAACTCTGCAAGCCAATTGTAGCGGCAACAACAGCAGCAGCAGCAACCTATCGTATGCTCGTAAGCCCGTTACACTCACGAACTGAGCATGGAACTGATGAAGGGGCTGACACATGCATTCATGCATGCATAAAACTTTATTGATATGGTTGGTTTCTGCTTGTTGTTGTGCTGCTATTATTGCTGTCATTATTCGGTGTGTTTGATTGATCTGTGAGGATCATTTGATAGGAGCGCATAAGTGAATTCGCATTCAAGTCAAGAATGGGAATTGCCTTAATGTTATTGTGATTACCACCGTATCATTCATGTTTTTCTTCTTCATTTTTCGTATCCGTTAATAAATTTTCGAAATGGAATCATCTCGTTCCAACCCATAAATTTTCACAATAAAATGTATCAGAGAATGTGATGAATATATCAATTCTCGATGGGGATTTCTAGATTATTTTTGAACACTATAAACAACACCTGCTCATCATAAACACAAAATTATCGCTTATACTAAATGCAATTCTCAGAGATATTCCTCAACGATCGGCTAACGACATTTCATTTGTATTGATCTTGAAATATATACAGATGTTTTATGAGAATGCAACTACGAGAAAACAAAATATACTCGTGTTTGCACAATGTTTTTCATCGGAACAATGTTTATATTACGTACAATTTATACACTTCCAGAACTTTCAACATTATATTCCAATCGCTTTCAACTTCATTGTACACGATTAATGATTATCAAGATTAGTCTGAAATGGAAAAAATTCACCGTTTTCCTTTCAACCAGCATGTTGCTAAATTTTTTCGATGAAATATTTTCGAATTCCTCCGTCAGATAGCAGCGGTTTTGTTTGCAGCCCGACTGACAAAAACGAATGGATATTGTGAATTATAACCAGAAAATCGTGAATTGGATTGAAACTGATGCTTTGAACGGCTTGAATTTGTTTGTTAGAACACGGCAATTATTTTTAAGAATATCCACAGGTTCACATGAGCATGCGCACATTATAAGATGGACTGAAGTACAATAAGAACAACTTATTTAGAGTAATCGTTTGAACCCCTAGACAGCAGCATGCTTCACACAGTCTCTTAGCTGCTCTTGGCATTCAGCTGACTTTGAAGATTGAGGATAAAATGCGCTTGAGAATGAAGCAGTGATAAACAAGTCCGAATGGAGCATTCTTTAACATCTAATCCAAGAGCTGTTTTTCAGAGACATTCATTACGAATTGAGATTACCTACTATTAACAGTTAATGACTGGTTTCATTGTTCATGATCAATAGATGAAAATGGAGAAAAATTGATCATAATGAGCAGTTCGTTTGAAAGAATCGACAACATTGGAAAATACGAAATACGAGACATCTTCTGAACGTTCCAATAATATATCATTACAACTAGCAATAAGAATCGAGAGTGAGCTGAACGAAAGCAGATGTTATTCGACTGATGTTAATGTTAAAATTATGATGAGGATATTAAGAGGCTGTTATATAGCTGTTTTTGAATGTATTAGCGAATGAAGAATATAACTTCTGAATTAACACATTGAAGTGATGCTGCAGAAACAATAGTGCAACGGAATGAAAGTAATGTTAAAACTAGGCGATTATCGGTTAACGTGTATTGGGAGTGGTCTAAGCGAATAAGTGTGTATGAGCAGCGGGAGTCAAACGAATGAGAACCAAAACAAAATATCTCATGATGTTTTGTTGGTCGATTCATTTTGCTTGATCGTTTGCTTGCTTGGATTTATAACTGATATTTGGCATGCAATTGGCGACCATCAAATCGGGTAACTGTATCATTAAAGGTACTGCTATTTGATGGATTGCTAGTGCTAAAGCATCAAGAAACGGTAACATTCAAAAGGTAATTTATAGATCGCGCAATCTAAAATCTAAAAAAGTTCGAAATGACTGAACAGAGAGTTAAAGGTCGAGATTGCAAGCAACTGCAAACAGTGGAAATTTCAAAGCAATAAACTCAAGAGAGCAGACGAAATGATGTTACTGGTAGTGTAATACTTGCTTGTATAATGTTGGATTCATAATGGCATGTTTGATACTTCGTTTAGTGACGACTCATTGAGGTGGAGGATGGTTCTTCTTGTGACAACTCTCCCATCCTCACTCATTTCATGACTACAGCTTAAAGAGTGCAATCATTTTTTTGAGGTGTTGTTTCCTTTTTTACTTTGAATCTTATAACGACGACACACAGATAGATGTGATCGTTTTGGCTGTTCAAAAAGCTGTTTTTTTCACTTCAAATTTAAGTGCTTCACTCAAAAATTCTGCCACTTTATTTGACATGAACTATTTTTGGCTATCAGAACACATATTCGAGTGACCACATGATCGCTATTTTATAAGTTTAATGTTTTGCATTTGTTGTCTAAAATCCGTCTCTTTCAGTAAATTTAGTTAACCAAAGACATGTAGGCGAGAATGTTACACAGGTCACTAATCGGATTATTCAGAAACTGCTCCAGCCACAAAATTTTACACCGAAATCGCCAGCAAAATTCTACTATAAAATTTCTAAATGATCAGTCACCCAAAAGAAAATCCCCGCAAACTGTAGGACATCTTCACTGGATAGTTATCTGCTGGCTGATCAAGTACAATTGTTTTTATGAAATTCGCCAATTTCAGCGGCAAATTTCATTTCGAGATTACGAGCATTTAAAACGAGTAACCAGTAAAGCTACTCGAACAACTACAAACAATTTTTCACTAAAAATGGAAGGTGGATCAAAGGAAATGATTTCAATAGGTGGTTGGATTATGCGATAAGGATTAAGCAGAATACGTTGTATAATCTTTTTCTGAAACAACGCCAC
Organism: Anisakis pegreffii; assembly: GCA_035041965.1. Lineage (NCBI taxonomy): Eukaryota > Metazoa > Nematoda > Chromadorea > Rhabditida > Anisakidae > Anisakis > Anisakis pegreffii. Next base: position 29,685 of record JAPYMA010000651.1, on the reverse strand, counting down.
AACTGAAAAAACAATATCCATATGGAAATGATTTTATATGTTGGATATGGCTGGATTGATGAGTGATCGAAACAATTATTTTATAAATTAGCAATAAGATTAGACTATTAACATTGGAATTAAGGTCGCCTTGATGACGCTCACATCGAAATGATGAGCGCTATTCGGCTTTGGATTTGAAGTTAACTGATATGTGGAATTGAACTGATTTGGTCAGTTTTGCAAATTTTGATGCCGAGTTCATAGCGGAGCAAGTTTACGAGCCCAAAAAACGAATAACTAGTAAAGTTATCAAATGAAGACTGAATGCAATCAAATGAGGAGTAGCTTATGCACGTACATCGCACCAAATTCAGTGAAGACGAATCATCAATAAGTTTAATGATGATGAGAAAAATGGAACGAAAGTAGTGAGAGGAAGAGAGTCGAGACGAGAATTTTTAATTTTTTTTGGATTAGAAGTGCGTACGCTATGTCTGAGTAAATGAATGAATAATCTTTGATCAAATACTCACTTAAATACTCCTTCAAATTAAACAACTCAATTATATTATTTGTGATTGAGTATGGAGAAATTTGGATGAATGTTAAATTTGAAGTTAATGGAGCGTAAGTATTTTGAATGAGTGGTAAAATGTGTGAGAAATGGTTTCTATTTATGTTCTGAGAAGAATTTGCTGTTTTGCTAGTGGTAAAAGGTATGAAACGGAAGGAACTAAGATTCACTAGGATGAGTAAAAGGATATAGGATGAGTAGAAGGATTTATTCTTCGACGGATATTCACATGTCATCTTACAGCTGAAAGATGGAACGTTGTGTTGGTTAAGTTGCTAAGTATTCATTAAAACCATTTGATCTGTTATGGATATTAAAATGTTAAACGCCTGCTGAGTGCGTAGATAATTAAAGCCTACGGCAATAGTTTTTGTTCGTCTGTGAGAATTCAATCCTCTTCAGAGCATATTTCAATGCGAAGGAGTGTCTGTGTATTCATAAGAGTTCCTTTCAGCTTTTGAATCCATGAATTAAACGTTCAATGATGGCTGATGGATATGGCTCTAGCTGATAGTAGAGGATCACCTCAATGCGGCTCTTTCTTGAGTTAATCAGCTTGTAAGTCGAGATGATTGATTTGGCCAAGTCTGAAGAGTATTATTCGAGATGAGTATTACTTGAGTTTTGAAATGATTCAGTCGAAAAAACGATGACGTTAGATTGATTATACGATCAAAAGTGACGGAGAATTATGCAAACCAAATGGGGCAACGTCAAAGTCTTTGATTAAGGTATGAAGTTGGGTGATGCTTGGCAGTAGATAGAGCAAATGGTGGCTGATTTAAGTTCGATGCTTTTATGGCTTAAATTTATGGATTAAACATTGTGCAGTGTTAGAGATTCTGAATAACTCAATCAAAAGAAGACGGCATTGGATAGAATGGATGAGAATAAGAATTCGAAAACCATAAGAAAAGTTGTCACGTAAAAAAACAATAATGGTTTCATCGAAAAAAAGAATGAATTATTTCTGTAGAATTGATCACGTTTATTTCCGTTCTGTTTAGTTTTTATTTAAATAAATGTGATTTTCACCCAAACAACAACCTCTTTTCAACCACACGTCACACTAATGTGCGTGCATTGGATAAATTCAAATTGAAGTTATCGTTAGTTTTTACAGAATACGACACATTCAGGCTTTTTTCCATTGTGTATTCCATCGTTTAGCTGGAAAATCATGGCGTGACTGTTTGAATGGTTGTCAGCTAAGGTCAGAATGAACTTTATGTAAACTGAATTGAAAGAAAGCGTGTACTGTATCAATTTATAACGAAGATTTGAAAAGTGAAACACAACGATGGCGCGGGCTAGTCCAATAATCACTACGTTTAAGAAGTACTTTCGTGGTACTCATTACTACGGAACAGGTGCGAGAGAGATAAATATCTTATTGACGCAAATGGCTCATAACTGATCGCATGCATTGCCATTCGCTTTGTTCAAACTAAACTCGTCCGATTACTTATAAACACCTGCATCGGTCAGCAATCAAGCGCTTAGTAGTAAGTGTGTTCAGATTAAATATCCAGCTTCAATTCGTTGCTATTATGAGCATTCAGAGAATAATGATTATAAGATATACTGGTATTTAGAATTTTCAAAAAAGTAACACAAAAAGTCGAATCGAGGCTGTCACGAATAGTCTTCTTCACGACTATCTCACGAATGCTTCTGTGTCGTAATATTATCATAAATTTTAATTGATTCATGATTATTATTTAATACTGAGAATTTCCATTCCTTTAAATGTCTATATCACGTCATTTATATCACATCATCTATATCACATCATGTCTTTAGTCACATATTAACCAAAATTATTGCTGCTAAGAACATTGTTGTTATTGTTGTTACGAGTACTATGTTTTTAAACTTTATGTGAGCTATTCACGATTCGTCTTCCCCGCATCGAAAAGTTCCAATACACGTACACATTTCAAAACAGAGGCGATTTGGTGCACGCAGATAGAATTTTATAGAACATTTGAACAATTTTCAAATCACTAATCATTTTGAGATGATTGGCATGCGGTAGTGACTAACGTTCAAATAGTGAGAAGTGGCGATTTGTTATCCGGTGAACGATGTGCTTCCGAAAATAAAGCAGCACCTGACAAGTGAATAGATGTAATTTCAGATTTTTGCTTTGATTGATTACCATTCTGCAGGCAGCGCGAAAAGATGCTCTTCTACTCATAGCAATATGCTTTTCAAAGCTCAACAGTTGCAAGATCCTCAGCGATTTTTATCAATCGAGTGAATCTGTTTCAATGCAATATGCTACTGAATTCATTAGTAGCACAAAAAATGTCCAATACAAAACATTGTTCATTCAACATAGACATGTACATTGGTTCCACCTTCGACTTTAGCGAATTTTGATCGAAAATGTGAGCTCGCAAGCAATCAGCTTCTTGTGATCTGTTGATCTCTGCAACTGGTCAAATATTGAAGCGCGCTATTGAATCAATACGTCCCTTAAGCAGCTTACAGTATTGGAGGAAATTGACGAATATATTAACAGATGCATCAACGATGTATTAAAACCTGAAGTGAAAATCCGACTCATAACGATTTTGAATAACAGTGGAAGGCGTATTCTGATGAAATATTAATATCTAATAATACTACTCACCATGAAATGAAGCACCGATTGGAGCTTCTAATGCTACAGAAGTACTGAAAATCAGACTAAAAGAGCTATGAGCAGAACTGAAAATTAAAGCTTCCAACAATCCCAATTTCATGATCCTAATAGTAGTTTCAGGGAGCCGAAGAAGAAAGACTAACCGCTGCATTTCATCGGACGACCTCAAACTTGATACGAATGATTCTCTACGATAAAATGAAAAAAAGAAACGGTAGACGAAGAGGTTATGAAAAAGCTCCAATGAAGTATACTATTGAGAAATGAGAAGACAATTGCAAATTTTCAATGTTGTTACTACTCAAATTTATCATAATAAAGTAATGATCATAATGAGAGTGAAAATCGAGGTGTGCAAACAAGCATGAAGACTTCTTTGTTGTTAGCCAACCGAATGTGAAGAAAGCAGCGATGATTAACTGCTAATGATTCGAAACATTGCAAAATCTCAATGACTCGCTCACTCCCACTATATAATTTACGCTCTATCGGACTTAACTTCTGTTTATTAATTCGTGTTTTGATAAAAGACTGCTCAATGTGGTGTACGTTTATTAGAATTGCTGCGTTTCGAATGGAAGTAAAAGGAAGATGCGTTTGAAGGGAGGACGAATGTTGCAAGAAGGAAGCAATGAAAATTGGCCAGTTTGATGAGGTTGTAAAATTGATGAGACAGATAGGTGTCAATTAAGAAATGCAAATATGTTAACGGTGAATAGAGTAAATGATCGAGTGGGTTGCCTTCATAGGAGACAAATGAATGAAAGCGAGATCGCGCATGCATCACATTCATTGAGCATTCACAAATCAACAACTCTTCTCGAAATATCTTTCTGATAAATTCATTCGAAAAATGAGCAGTGAAAAATGAGCAATTTCATTTTTTAAAGGAATACAACAAAATATAATCTATCAATTCGATTTCTACTAGCCGCAACGTCATCAACTCATAATGAATGTTCGCAATTTTTCGACCGAACAATTTCATGTGTGCCCAGTCAAACACCACTTAATTTGGATGTATAAGATTACGGAAAAAGTGAACAATAGTTTGAATGTATCAGGAAATCGCAAGCAATTTTCAAGCAAACATGTGATTTTTTCGAATATTCAAATAGAGGAAATGCTAGTTCAGAGCAAAATGTCAATTGAAATTTGTGGAGGTTTGTTTAAAAGCGAACATGCAATTAGATTACTCTATATTAATGAGTTATTTGCTCATCAGCGGGCTTTCCCTTAGATGAGACTGAAATGAATTGATATATAGTGTTCAACAGAGAATTCTTATTGAAAAGAATAATTCCGCATTTCGTTCATTATTCATTATCGCTTAATGGGATTGAGTTCCGATCAATCTCATTCACGACTCATTGAAATCATTTATTCGCTCATGGTTGGTGGACATTGAAGGCATTTGTTTCATGAAAGTAGAGGTTTGGTAACTACTTTCTTGAAAAGTATTCAATTGATTCGATTCAAATTGCAATTTTTGCGGAAAATATTGAACGAATTTCTCAGCCTGTGGACCTCATCCCATCTACTTGATATGATAATTAAAAAGTTCAAATTATAGCAAAAGTTTTAAACTAAGAAAGCAACACTAATCGAGTTACTTTAACGATAGGAATATAATCAATGGGAAGAAGAAGTAGATCATGATCTGAGTGATTTGAATACCATCTGTTAAACTTTCATTGATCAGGTCAACATAACGATGTTAAAGGGCGACTCTGAGAATTTATCTAGTGATTTTTCAATGATTCGGGATTTGTACAGTGCAACGTCAAAATGAGCATCGAATTATTTTAGTTACACCTGGATAAATCTGAAGTCAAATAATGCAACTGGGAGTTTGTAACATTAAGTTTGTGTGGGTGAACAACATAAAGAACGAGCAATACTTGGAAATGTTCAAATATAAGGCAATAGAGTTGAGTTAGGATACATGAAGAAGCATCCATGACTTAACAAGAAACGCATGCAGTGATGAGAACTTATGTGAAAACCTTTCAAAAATGCAGATGAAACAAATGATCTCTTAGTTCCACCCAAAATGAACAACAATTCCACTCGCTTGTCTCGTTAGAAATCAGTCAATGACAACAAAAAAAAAGAAGAATCGAACGCAAGATTTAGTCTCGTAAGTTCTTCCGAGTGTTATGCATCTACTGTGCTGCTGCTGCTGCTGCACATTCTCAGATTTAAGAGCAGAAAAGGTCACTTTTCAAACACTATTAATCATCTCGTATTTTGAAATAGATACTACTCAATAATTGTTTTCGTTTGCATAGACGTAAACAATACTGACAGATGGCTAAAGATTATCGCAAAGCGAATGGTTTTTAAACCTCAGAATGCAAACACAATCAATGCGTACCACATGAACAGTGTGAAAAGATCTTGCTGTAGCAGCCTAGCTAACAGTGGCCTAAAAGGACTTTTTTTTGTCAGGGAAGATGCATGTCTAATAGACAGTGCAGTGTCGCAAAAAACTACAGTGAAGACTGTACGAACGGTGTAAAACTTAGTTATTCATCTATCAATCTTTTGAATGCCTAAAGGGAGGATTCAATTGAGCTTTCAGAGGGGATGCGGAAGGAGATAGCGCTCGAATGAAACCGTCCAGTTTGTTTCAACATACACTCCACTTCAATGATCAGAAGTTAAGATCTCATTTACATATGGTACACCGAAGGAAAATTTTGACAGATGCCTGCAAATGAGCTCAAGATAATGGTCATATCGAATGTTGAGTTCTGTGTATGCAATAGAGATTTGAAAGAGAGCGTTCGCAGAAAACGCTCTTCGAACGTAAAGAAAAGGATGCGATGAAGTGTTTTATAAGCTTAATGACTGGAACGAAATGAATGAATTTAATGCAAATTAACTTTTGTTTATTCTGAGGAATTATTGGATATGAAAATCCCACGAGTGATACGGATGCTAATGAATGATACGTTGATGATTGATGAACACAGCAGCGGACTATATGATCGATTATTCATGTTAATTCGCTTTGTCGTTTATCGTTGAAAGCTGAAAGACTCATTTGTCTCTTTGTCAATTCGTTATATTGAGGCAACCAGCCATTCAGGCTCATGGGTACTGAAGAAGACAAGAGTTATTATCCTTGTTTGAATAGCTGGATTGGTGATGGGGAAATTCCAGTTTTTCCATACGGCAATTATATAACATTCCTGTTTGGATTTCACTTCCATCCGTTTCGGTTCAAAATGACCGTTATAACCTCTTCATTTTGTGTTGCATTCACAACGCTTAAACCGAATTTTTGGCTTAATTTCCGCTCACGAAGCGATTTTGTGCCAGTGGATGTGGATGAATCCAAACAACTTCGTCTACGAAGATGGCAACAATTAAAGCACAATCATTTTCCAATTTATGACAGAAGAATCTCTATCAATATCGACTGATATCGAACGAATATCGACTGATCAAAAGATGCTTACGATCCAAACGTGTACGTGCCACGATGAATATCAGCTTTCCATGATCTCAGCTTTGTTCATCTGATAACAAATATCCCATTTTTTTTTACTTTTTCCCTCTTAAAATTTCACTATAACTCAGACTCAGTGATCTTTCACAATGACGATGTGCTCGGAAGGAAGCATGCATATCATCGACAAATTCTGTGAGTGAAATCATGAATATAACTCTGCGTTTCCTTTGTCATTGATCATTTGCACGGGAAATGAAACTGAGCCGTTGATGCACTTTATTACTTAACGAAATATTCGAAAGAGAAACGAACGAATGAAAATGTTGCGTAATTCCAAAATCAACAAGTAATAATGCGGTAGTTTATGTTCGGATAAACAAATCAAAATCCTCAGAAACAAAAGAGATTCAGAAACAAAAGAGCATTCACTAATATAAGACTGCTGCGATAATTGCTTCATTCAGATGAATAAATACGAATCAAAAATAATCCCACAAATATTCAAATGTTGATATTGGCATAAGAAGTGTTTAAGCTTTTCCATCCTTCATTTAGAATCGAACCAAATAAACATTCCTTCCACTCAATCAGCAACGGATTAACATTAATATCAACAGTGAAGTAAACTTACTTGTCATAAAATGCTATTAATACTCGAAATATTGAATGCAACCAACTGCTTAATGGTTCATGGCCGAAAGGTTTTCACGGAAGAACAGATTGCAAAGCAAAAAAATGGTTTTGGCGTTCTCAATTGAAGCTTCTAAGTAATCGGAAATTTGCGAAGCAAACACGCCATAAAGTTCCTTGAAAAAAAAACACACAACGGCGAATATTTTCATCGCTGAGTCAACACGATAAGAGATCTGCACTGAATGAATAGATATGAATTCGAACGGTGGTTTGCGGGTAAACAAAAACCTTTTAATGGATGAATATGAGATTGCGAATGTTAATTTCGAACGGAAAGATGACTGAATGATAACGAGAAAATTGGCTCAGTTTTAATGTAATGTTGAAATCCGATATCAACGACTAGCAATGCATGCATATGTCTGATGAATACGTAGGAAGCACTTAGATGATTGGATTACACATTTTGTTCCATTAAAATATGACTGGCACAAGCTATGAATTGAATTTTGATCAGTAATTTGATTATTGCAATCATCATTAGAACTGAAGATGCTAATGAATCGAATGCTGTCATATTACTGTTGTTATCAGAATTGTTATTCTGTTACAGTGCAGCTGCTGATCTGTCAATGCCATTCTTTTGAAAATCCGCAGACATTCCAGTCCATCCATCATTTATTTATATTAGATTACTTGGATCAGTCAATAAACGGTTATGAAGTTGATTTATAGGTGAAACGCTGTTCTTTTAAGTTTAAAATCATGTAATATATTCATGATTGGATTATCTTTTGCGTACTACATTCAATATCAACATCCATCTCTCATTATTCACAGAAGCTTTGAAGCTGAAAGGTCATAAGTCATGAACACGGTTTAGTGTTTCATTTTAAGGCGACTATCCGAGAATTTTGCTCTTTGAAAGGAACGAGACAAGAAAAAAAACAACTATCAAATAAACTCACCTCTAAATCTATTCTTCAATCCCTCGAGTTCATTGCCTTGAGTAATGGTCATATTGACGCTGATCTGATTGGCCATCAAGATGAACTTCGTCAACGGTAGGTAAAGACCCATTTTGGACGAAAGGCGTTCGATTGGTTCGTTTGATGGTCACATTATCCGATTGTGATACGTGCGCTCACACTTCATGTGACTGAAAAGTCTTTTCTGGAGGTTATTCGAAGAGCGAATGCAATGGCGATTTCATTAACGTAGAACTCGTCGTATAATATCTTGATGGAGCAATCGATCGATCGAGTAAATGCGCATTCACTGGAAATTCATATCGAATCGAGCAGTTCAATATCGTAGAAATTGTGGATGAACGGAAGTTAGATGCGAATTGCATTTCATAACAGTTCAATGTTTTGAAATTGAACGCAAGACACGATCGATTCTGTCGGTTCGACAGGCAGCAGCATTAACAGCAATCAAATACTTTATTCATAATGAATGACGCATTATTGTCAAACGAATCATCGAACTTTTTTCATTAAATATCAATCATGAATGGCACGAGCCTATCACCCAGCCTATCTATCACCTAACCGACCCATTTGGTGTCACTCAATCAAACTATATTATTCAAACTCAAATTGTGACCTCACTGTTTTCCAGGTTTCTCAACGAAAACAGCACGTCTGATTAGTCTGGAAATGAATGCTGACGAGAATCGACCAGTATGATACCGCATGAAAAAATTCAAAGCTTATCGACAAATCATGGTTGATCTATAGATCATGCTATATGTCACCACCAATGACCAAACGGAGCGATTAATCGCTTTAGTGAGATCTGGACGGAATCAATTTATAAAGCTCCAAAATTCATATCCAAGAAAATAATCTCAAATTCTTTTCTTTATCTGATTATAAGCAGTTCTGAATTTCAATGGCTACTGAAAAAAATGAGCAAAAAATTTATAATCAATTATTCGGTTGAAATCCGACAGAGATTCAGCCCTGCTTCCAAACGAATGCCGTTTCAAACTACATGTATGTCCGTTACCATGATTGTGTTAAATGCAACTCACCTTGGAGGGTCACATGAACAGTAGTAATCTATTTTAAATTGTGGCACAGAAATGGCGAACTGCTCTACTGCAAGCGAGCATGAACAATTTCAGATTAGTGGATGTTGCTTAAATGAAAAGTTTTCAAATCTATAAATAACATGAGGTGAAGTGTGAAATTTTTCAAAGCATTCATGAATTCATCAATGAAAATAGGCATCATTTTGCAACGAAAATCATGAAAAACTTCGAAGTGCATGAAAAATGAATGATATTGATCGATTTCTTGAGTAATTCCACTCACTCGGACATCGACCGTTACGTTACGTCTCATTGCCTCCGAATACTTTGAATACTTCTCAGTCCTTCCTTCGGGAGGAATCACGCTATGAATTTTCGGCAACATATCACTTTGTGCACTGGTAACATTCTGCACCGATATCGGTGTTCTAAGTTGCGAATTCAAAATTCGTAATATTCTCTTACAGATCTTATCATTGATATCGATGTTACCGGATTTATTCTCAATAAAATTCAGAAGCGAGAAAAGTGGAGTAGTATTGATTACCAGTTGAAATATCTAATTAAAGTATTGTAAGGGAAATGAAGCTAGTCAAAAGTTCACTTTTATATGCTGCACATAAATGATATTAAATGAACTCAAAACAATAACAAATACGAGCGAGCATCTATCTGCCACCTCAAAACAGAAACTTTTAATATCCTTCAGAGTGTACGTCTATCAGTTGACATCAATCCAATAACATATTGTTGATGATTCGTTGACAAATTGTAACATTCTAATGAAAGTACCCATTGTGATGAAAAGCACACACAGAGATCAATTAAAGCGGCGTGAATATGGCAAGTGTGGATACGGTGTGAAAATCGAATTTATTCAATAGCATATCACAAAGCTTCGCGTGTATTAACGTGTATGTAGCACATTTTAATTGAAATAGCCGTACTCAAAATTATATCATTAATTCATAAGGTGGGATGTGAGAAAGCTTTTTAATAGAGAGCAAAATGATTGATGAGAATTTTTGTTGAGCAATGTGAAAACAGACTAAGCTGTGCAAAATTATAATAAGACAAGACAGAAATGGAAACTCAGCCATGAATCAGTGGATTCAAAACCATGAGAAATGTTTTTCAAAGGAATATACTCGCCAGTTCATTGAGCCATACCCAACGATGTCAAGATACGACGAAGCGTTAAATTAAAAAATTCTAGTGAACAGTGATCGAAAGACATTTTCCATTTCAAATTTAAAAAAAATCATTTCTAGACCTGAACATAATCGTAAAAATAGTAATGCGTTGCAAGACAGAACACTCCATTCGCATATTAGCGATAATATTATCCGAAAAAATGGTTTGAATCATTTGATCTAGGAGAGAACCTGTGAAGCGCATTGAGCGAGTTAGGATGAGTATATTAAAGCGGATTACATCGTGAGTGTCGTGAATATCAAAAGTGAAATCTGATATAACAAAATTAGAGGCGAGTCAGTATTGAAAGAAGAAGTGGAAATAAACAGATATAAGCACATCTACAATCCTTATATCATTGTTTCGAATAGATCTATCGCTTTTTCATTCGATAATGCTTCATATCCAAGTACGTACATCAATACATTAAAGTGCACTTAGAAGTCTGTAAATTAAAGTATATGTTAGAGGATTAGAAAATGATTAATCATTTAAACTTTCTTTTGGATGCAATGCGACTGAATTTGAATTCAACAATAGCATTAAGCAACAGGAGTATTAAAGGCGTCTGGCTGTGTTCATGGAGCAGTTCTTCGCATATTGAGCCGTGAAGGTGCCAAATGCGAAAAGTGTCATTCATAAAAGTATGAATGATACAGCAGACTTTAAGTGTGAAAAATGTTCAATGGAGTTGTTGCCAGTAGCGTGGTGCAGAGACGGAAAAAAGTCGCGAACGGAGAGAATCTGGGAGGAAATTTTGCAATCGAGGACCCCGAAGATGCAGTCAGCTCAAAAATTGCCAGGGACCGGGATCCCGAAGTTCCCCGATCCCCTCACCACGCTAGTTCATAGTTCTTAAATCATGACTTCAACCAAAACTATGATTCTGACAACAGACAAACTCTGAGAATACCCTGAATTTATCGATTGGAAAGAACTTTTTGCCTTCTCAAATGTCAATGTGCATTTGAGAAACTTCCGTGACTTGAAAACATATCATTGATTGCGTGCAATCTTAAGTTTCTGCTTCTTTAATCCATTTTTTTCATCAATATCGCTTCAAATAGTACCATCTTGTGAAACGTATTACGATGTCTGGTTATGAGAAAAAGCGTTTCTGACTGAATGGTTTCAAGCTGAACTGATAGCATTTCAGGATGGAGAAACGATATTCTGAAACCGTCAAATTCTGATACCTTCAGATTGTTTCACTAAGAAGATCGAATCACGGCTTAGAAGATCAAGAAGATGTTGATGTATAGTCTAAAAATGATCAACATCTATGCATTTTCATTGAAAAAAATGAAGAATTCAACCTCATTAGATTCCAAGAAGTTGGTAATTAATAGAATCTCATTGAATGCACAATACAATATTGTAAAAATTAGATATTTAATGTAGCAATTTATAGATGTAAGTCTGAATTTTATGGAGATATCATTTTTTAGAATGTACATCAGTGAAACGATTCGATTCGATGTAAGCAAATGTGAGAGTCGAACGATTCATGAACTGCACACTTCAATATTAAAATAGTTTTTACGGGCTTGTAGAGAACACTAGGATGCTACCATATGCATCGAATATGATATGTAACGAATTCATAGCAGCAACTTAATGAGAATTGCTTCAAATTGGATTCTTATTTGCTTCACTTCATTTACATCACACTTAAAATTTGACAAAAGTATTCATTAAGAATCAAAACGAAGTGAATTGAGATGCATTTCAAATTGCATTCATACGTAATACAGCAAATGAAAGGAACTAATAAAAAACGAATTTGGGTTATTCCATCAAACACTTCTTAAATTATTCATCGAGTAGTTTGAGAAATATTTTATTTGATGACCAATGCTAATTGATGGTCTTAATTGATTGTCCACAGAAAGGTCATGCAAACGCAACGGAAATCGCCTGAAGGAACTGACCAATTGAAGCACTGCCTCCACACCAATCTCTAGAATCACCACATTGATCGAATATGTCGGTCATTGTAGAATGGATCAAAGTCGAAGCATCCGCTAATCTTCGGTAAGATAATAAAATTTTTTGTTCAGAAATTTTCACCGCAATCCTAAGCCATAAAATTTAGAAGGAGACGGTTTACTGTTCATTATTTCGCGACCAATGTTTAGTTCGAGCGTTTTCAAGAGGATCACTCATGCTGAAAACAATTGGATTCACTCACCAAACGTACTGCAACGCCTAATAAAAAGCAAGTGATCTTTTGCCGTTTCTGAGAATTTAATTCGCTCATATCAAACCAAGTGAATTGCACCACTAGAATGTATTTGCGTTTACAGATGGCAGTCCACGCGATGCAAAGGTTCGCATTTCCCATTTTGTTGCATGCTTAAAATTTGAATGCGGCCTTTATGTGGATGGTGATGGTACAAAAAACCTTTAGTGAATATATTCCGAAAAAATTTTTTTGCTTGTGCTCGTCTGAGATCGGCGAGTTTATATAAGTTCATCTATTGTTCGTTCCCAAGTGCATGAGCATCTTCAAGCGTTTAATGATTGATCTCTTTTCGGTTAGTGTGCGCACTTTTTTTGCCATATGATATTCATCTCGTGGGATTTGCAAATCGCTAAGAGGTCGATTATGTTTGTTGAATTGCGATTTTCGACAAGTCACTATGATAGATTTGCAGGCTCACGTTTTTGAAATAGCGCCGCAAAACTTTTAAAGTTTTGCACCGAGCATGCCCCCTGATGTGTTTTGAATGATTGAATGTTTTCCACACATAATACTCATCCATTGATGATAGTCACGGGGATCTAAATAAGAAATTTCGCAAACCTTTCAAGTTCACATCACTAATAAGCTAAAAGCATGGCTCAAAGCGAAACTACATGCGCTGCAAGCGAGGGAATGTTTTTCCAATATCACGTTGACAAACGCGGACACGAGATCCAAGCAAATTCGCCGGACTACACAGATACACTGGCTGTGTTCAAATGACGAATGATTACCTAAGGAAGCAAAAAACACGAATTGTGAAATGACATCGTGATGCGGACAATAACGATGATATCAAGCAAGATTGATGCAATGATGCTAGACAATTTATTCATGGATCACGAACGACATTAGATTATCATATGTCTGCGAGGGATAAAGGTGAAATGAGCGTTGGCTACGTCAGTGGACAATTAAATGAGAATGATGAATACTGATAAACGAATGAATGAGAAATAAATACGAATTAATAGAGGATCGCTGAAATAATGAGCGATCGCCTGAATTCCTAATACTTTCATTTGAAACTCAGTGCATGAACTAGATGCATTCATAAAAAATAGATTTCCTGGGTGTGATTCCACTCAAACAAATTTTAAAACATCAAGAAGCAGAACGTTCTTGCTGTTCTACATTTTATTCGAACGGGTGTTCCATGTTTTAGGGATAGACGAATTCGCAGAATAAAAAAAGAATATATCAAATTGAAAAACTCAGATGGAGTAGTTGACTGCGAGGGCTAGCAATTTATGTGCATACGCTGAAGGCATAGGATTACACTGATAAACACTGGCCATCGTATCGTCATGCCCATTTTCATCATTATAATAATAATCGAACAGATTCTACCCAGAGGGAGTTTTGAATCAGAGCAACGTGTCCATCATAAACTGAGATGTACATGGCCAAATCGAGATTTTTTGATGATTAATCGTCCAATAAACATAAAACAGCTATGACATTCGCTGATTTAAAAGATAACGATACACGAATCACTAGGTTTTGAGATAAGATAAAAACAATGGAACAAATGTAAACTAATTTCCGCATTTTGCTCGACAATGCTAATCGATCGAACATTTTTGATTTTAAAACTCAGATAGGTGTATACTTTTGAAGAGATGATTGTGATGAGCTCTGAGTAAACACAAACGTGTAGGAAACATAAATTGATGTCAAGCCCTAAATTTAGAATTCATTCTGGATTGGTTAGCGAAATGAGCCATTACTTCTTGCTGATTTCATATTAATTGAAAAGCAAATTTTACGAATGAGATGCAATTTGATACGAGACACTGCGAATTAATTTTTCGCATTCCCATATTTGCTGAAAGGCCGAATAATGATGATTAGTCGAAGGCAAATGAAAATCGCCAACTGCAAATTCAGTTCCAAACACTGCAATCAGCTCAGAAAAGTGGAGGGTTTCTTCGATTGTTTTGGTGTGGAAATACCTTCTACTGCGTTGTGGAACTGGTTCATTCAAAAAAAGCCACATAATTGTGAGATGTCGGTGAATTGAAAGTATCAAAACATTATATCACATCTTTTGACAGCCTTATTTCAGATGTATTTCGATGCGCATTGAGAAATGAAGACGAGTTGAAATGAAGAAGAATGTTGATGAAGAATAGTTGAGGATGATGCTGCTGCATGCGTGCTGCAAGCAAATCGTTGCAATAACAACAAAAAATCAAATGGCCAAGTGATGTGTTGCCGTTAGCGGTTCTGTTTGATGAAATCATCCAATCAAATCAACAAATTGCATACGGAAATCCGTAATTTTAACGGAATTCGTTGCGTGGCGTTCGTTTATCTCTAGCCTGCTCCATAGTCATTCGACATTCACATTCGCCCTTTCGTTCATTCATTTTAGCATTTTGATTGCTCAAAAGTGCCGATAGAAATGTGATGTATTCTCTGATCTTAAGAGACCATAGACTATTTGTTCATAAAGAATTGTGTCGTCATCAACTCAGATTGACCAAAGCACTGCGAAAAATTTCATCCAAATTATGTTGATAATAGAAGAGAAAATGAAAATTTCATGGTGTTCAATGATGAATTATAGCGAAAGGGATCTCGCGAATTAATTCGCATCCGCTTTTTTCGAGAGTTTTCGAAATTAATCAATGCAAACAGACGAACGGTACAATTCAGCGACGAAGTCGAAGTGAAGTATTTTTCAATTATGCATCTGCGTATCTTCGTTTATCTGGTACTGATCGACGTTCTGCGATCACGTTGACGAGAAAATATGAGCGTTGAAAATACTTCATAGGAAAAAAGTAAATTGAATGATTCAGAAGCGATATGACGTGTCGAATTGCCATTGATATTCGGTGCAATTATTCAGCAGCAGCAGCAGCAGTAGCAGTATTCATAAACAAGGTAAACAAGCCCACTTAAAATCCGTTTCCGTTGTGACACCTTCGTGTTGAAGCGCTCAAAACGATTCAAACGAACCGTTCAGGCGTTAAATCTGCATCAATTTCAGTCATTTATTGGTGCTAAGCATTTGAATAAATAAATGTATACATATAAATCAATCCTGATACTTATGCGCTTTTCATTTGCACGTCATTATTAACACCGTTGCAGTAATGTGGACATTCCTATCGTAGTGCTTATCTTGCTATCTTACAGTCTACTTTAATTCATGCTCATTGTCAGCAATGAAACACTATCCACACGTGAAGTTGTAGTCCTCATAATGTGGGCACTATAAATGATCATTCAAAATCAGAAATATCGAATTTCATGTGCAAATGAAGAAAACGCTTTTAATGCATTCAACAGTTCAATGCTCATAATTGTATTATATTTGACGTAGTTTATTTGATTGACCTTACTTGCAAATGAACTCTACCTCATCTAATGAAGTCAGTAATATACGATTAGTGGATATTGACTAAATTTCACTATGAATAAAGGTTATGGAATGCACAAAAATGCGAGCAAAGCGTTTGCTGGATTCATATTCGAGAGTGTGAGTAGGAATAAGCAAGCTAAAACATATGAGCATGGGCAGAAACAGGAGAATTGATGAGGAAAAATCTAAATATGACACGTTGGAGGGTTGTGATCTATAATGCGATTGATGCTTGTATCCAAGATATGACTTCTTCTCGTTGATAAAGAAATAATATCTCCAAATGATCAAAATATTCCAATGAATTTTTTTCAATTGCATGAAAGATGATAATGAATATCAGGTAATATTCAGACTGCCATGCTTATTTATTCTTCAGTTTGAACATTGCACAGTGCACAGCACTAACTCATCGCAGCTGATTCTAATTTCATTAGCAGTCAGTGAAACAGCGCTTCAAAATTCATATGTGAATGAGCAAAAATCATATGTAAGAATCTATGTATAAGCAAACGGACAATGCGTGTGCATTGCGAGTGCTCTAATTGATTACAAGGACTTCATTAT
The DNA here is from genome assembly GCA_035041965.1 of Anisakis pegreffii. NCBI lineage: Eukaryota > Metazoa > Nematoda > Chromadorea > Rhabditida > Anisakidae > Anisakis > Anisakis pegreffii. The sequence goes on along the minus strand of JAPYMA010000651.1, from coordinate 12,969 downwards.
TCGCAATCAGAAAATTAATGGACAACAATTGTGTGCAAATTGAGCCCTCTTCAGTGTCTCAGTATTTTTCAAATTTCTCTAACAAGGACACCGAAATTCAATAAAGATTTTGGACGGACACAGAATCGAACACATGCCCTCTGAGCTGTTCAGATCCTCAGCGCTCCTCTCAAAACATAATCCTTATAGTCGATGTGATGAGGATACTTCCAGGGGACTTTAAAAAATACTGTTTTGATTTGTGGCACTGCGAGAGTGATACACATGTTTTGAGAGTACATAATGCAACGGAGCGGATTTCATATCTTGAAAAGCATTAGTTTACACGTGGTCAAAATTATCTGCAATGATTACCACGGTGATAGATGCTGTCATCATTCCACAGTCACAGCGAAAGAAGACTGAGCTTGCTTCATTTATCTCTAAGAATTTCTCGTTAAATGTTTGCTAAGCAACGAAAATGTTTCAACGCTCGATCAGATGGTATTTGCTCGAGATCATTAATATTCTACTATCTTTGCGCTCACGGGTTTTCCACATATCTTGGCCAAGCTCATTGTGAGAAGATAAGCAGGGTCAGAATTAAAGAAATCCTCAGATCATATCCACAACTTTATGCATTTTACAGAAATGATCCTGAGCGTTGTGAATGTTTGCGAGTGATAATATGCATGTTTTCTACTTTTCAACCATTTCGCAATTTCTTTTATCCACAATATTTACTCAAATATTTTCACTGAACAGATATTTCAATCGACTAATCACCAAATTATCCAACCACGAAACGAACACCAAAATTACTACAAAAACAAGCGCCAACTGTCAAAATAAGTTTTCATGACGCAAAATATTTGTAAAATTTAGAGTAGATAAAAGTACTGGGCATTGTATGCATGCAGTAGCTAACTATCTACGATGAAATATGAATAGCAGCGAGTGGTCTTGATCCACCGACTTCTGAGTTATGGCCCCAGCAGCCTCCACTGCCCCACGCTGCTGTTTTGCTGATGTTGGAACAAATTTTCAAATGTGAAATTTCTGAGAAACTCTACGTGCCCATATTTTGATGCCGTGCCCATATTTTGATGCTTCTTATTCCACCAAGAACGCAATATGGAAGTAAGTACCAGTTCATGAATAATGTGTCACGTTACCGAAACATCCCAACTGAACTGCCTATCTGTATGACATTTTGTAAGTCCAGCTAAATCTCGTAGAACGTTTCTAATCCTTCGACGACATGTACACGTTTCTTATCGGGTAGGATGTCGACTAATCGAAGATACAGTAAAAAATGCAGATGCTTAGCAAAACTGAGCACATGGGTCGTACGGAAACGCTGCTGTTCCATTCACACACTGAGGCAATGCTGAGCAACATCATAATATTAACAATTTGGAATATGAAAGCATTACATATGTCAGTTCAGTCGACCCGCCACCTCAGATCTTACCACAAGCAAACATTAATTACATTCATCATACAGAATATGATTTCACTTTCATTAAAAGTGTGCACCTTGACGAATAGAAATTCAGATTCGTCTGTTTCCACAAATCCCATCTTGGTGAAATGTGCAGCGGTCATGGGTGTCACACACATCAATTTCAAGGAAAATTTATCCTCATACGCATCAGTTTCATTGTATATCTCATACGACGTGACCTTTAATCCATAAGGAGTATAGATGTTGTCGGACGGTAATTTCAATTTCTCGAGATTCACCGTCCTATGCAAATTGTATCTTGAACTATACGATCGCATTGTTGTCACTAGTGGGTATCAGAAAGATCATGCTTCGGAGATCTGCATCTTCAGATCTCATCAATATAATGATAATTAAATCTAATAATATTGCAGAACATGGTTTACAAGAACGAATTAGAACACGAACTCTAGTTCATAAAAGTACATAAATTATCTGACGTAAAATTACATTATACGACATTTAAAAAATGCAATTCGCAATAAATTTTAAGGAAACTTTAATTTCCTCAGAATTGCCCAGCAACATGTCAATTTCTTCATATCATCGCATTCTTCAGATCCTCCAGATTCACAAAAGAATGTATATTGTCGAGCGATTTTGCTTAAGTAAAGAGATATGGCTGATTTTTGAACAAATCTGAAATAGCTGGGCGCCGACCGATTCAACACATTGTATCACTATTGATCAATGTGTGCATTACTACAGCACCATCAAGGTCACCATCTTCAAACTAACCGTATCCTCAGGTTTAATCAGTAATGTAGCGAATTCTCCACACCATTCGATTCCACTAAAAGTATAGATTCAGGAAAATATATGTGTTGTCGGGCGATTTCGCTTACCTGATAAATATAGCTAATTTCATGAAGGTATCTCAACTGGCGCAGTGGCTCTCGTTTAGGTACATTGTATCACTATAGATCGATCTATACATTAGCATAGTACTATGAGGGTTACCATCTTCAAGCTAACGGTACTCTCAGGTTTGTCCAGTAGCATAGCAGTTTCTCCATACCATTCGATTCCACTGAATCTCTAGATTCAGGAAAATATATAATCTGTCGGGCGATTTCGCTAACTTCAGGAAATGTAGCTAATTACTTTGTATCATACTAGCAGCGATTTCTTAAAGTAGTACTAAATATCGTTTTGCCAGAAAGCGATTTACTTATCAAAGCGATTCGAATACTTACAAATTAAGTGTGTTGAATGTCTCAATTGTATCAGTCATGCTTTCACATGCGTCGTTTCTTGATTCAAGCTGATGGTGATACCACTGAATAGTATCTTATCAAAACAATCAGACAACATTGTTTGGGATAGACCACATCCTCATGCTCTAGCCTCCAGCAAAGGCAATGGCTCCAAATCCAGTCTTCTTTTCGATGATACAATTTCAAATTGCTGATCAAAGATTAAAACTGTTTGCACTTATATGTTCTCAATATCGCAATAAGCTTCTGAATGCATCACATGAAAAAACGTCAAGCGATGTTCCATGCTTGCCATGCTTTAAACACGCACGTGTACACCTACGCACGCTCGCATCTGAGGCATGATACTTGAGGTTCATTGAAAGTGTGCATCTCTATTCTCTTGTATGTTCCAGTGCTATTTTTATTCTTATTAGTCATCGCAATGCTATTTCGACTATTGTTGACCCGCTTCTGTAAGCATGCACCCCACCTGTCCATCGATTTTTAGCTCGTGTAACTTCATCAGGATGGCTTAAATCATTTTTACTTCAGTCACAAAGATTCTGCGATTGCTTTCAGCTAATTTGCATTTGATTTATAATTTTCAATTGGACTCCACTTTTTCCTTGATAATCTGAGAGTTTTGATCCATGACTGTCATTGTATCCGTCGATAGAGTCAGTTCCTCGAAAATTTTTGAACGCTGTGAATCAATATCTCATTGCCCATTGACGATGCATACGTATAGTGAACAGTGGGTGTGTGCTGATCATACTGAGAAACAGATTCAGATCAAAAGACAGAACAACGCATGTCAATCTCGAATCACTCTCGAGCATTTGTTGATCTGTCATGAAATTTTGATCGTTGTATACATTTCGTTCACACCTCACCATTCGCGCTTTTCTCTCTTCACGTGCGTATGCGTTGCTGTTTTTCTTAAATGCCTCCTCGTTTCTGTACTCCATTACAGAAAAATGCTGTTTTACATGAAGATTTCATTCAGAAGTCATTAAATGTTTTGATTTCGATCTCAACCTTTATTGTTTATTGGATTAATCTGGATTACAGATGTTTAATTCTATGATAATCGCCACCTCGCCATCTCAGCTGCAGAAAATCGCCATCTCGCTTGCAGCTTTCTTTTTGTTTCCAACCCATAAACAATAAATCATCTGGTATTTGTGTAAAATGCCAGTAATGATTGATATTACTCGTTGAAACTATTGAAATCAATCATAATGAAATCAGTGAATTGTTAATAGCACTATGCATGTGACGATACTCATTTCAATTATCCGCAAGAAAATACATAATTCGCGAATTTCCGAAATAATTTCATGTAATTTCATATAATTTTCATATAATTTCCAACTCTACTAATATCATCATCACAGTGTGAAGATGTGCGCTTCACCAACAAGCAATGTCAGGCATCGGTGGGAGCGAGGAAAGGGGTTCGGCAAGGCTCGCGCCTCTTCGACCACCCCTTCGCCTCCTCCCTCCCGATCAGCGCCTGAAAAAAAACTGAAACAGACTCCAGACGTAATCATCAGTGTTGTTCTCTTGCGCATGAAAAGATCGCAATAATTTTTTATCTCCCACATTAATAAGAATACTCACAGTAAAGTCTCCCCTTATCGTTCGATGTGCTCCATCGTCTTCCTGATTCTATTTCCTCCGTGATTTTTCATGAATCGCTCGAAATAAGGTGATGATAAATGCAACATTCATCATTAATCTCAATTTCAGTAATTAATTTTTCGGTGTCACCCGCACCAACCCGCTCTCAATCGCTTTGTCGCTATCATCGAACGATTTGCACAGCGTTTTGGATAGGCAATTCATTTTGATCGTACGTTGTTTCAAATTCAATTTTATTGAACATTTCTTATGTTGATTCAAACAAATCTTTCAATATTGTCATAGAACATATCACTGTTTCAAGCCATGAATTCAATGACTACCACCACTGTCGTGAGAATCGATAAGGTTGTCGGACTACTGAATACGATGACTTTCAGGAACAATTCATGATGTTAAATAATTATTCTAATTTCAGAACCCGTCGTTAGAACAACATACAATTCATTAGCAATCCACCACCATCAATATCGTAATACCACAGCTGACATAAGACCAAAGTCAGCTTCACCATAATATCGCAAATATCATCGTAAATTGCTGATTATCATCAACTCGGTTGATTTACTTGGTAAGTTTTGCTGAGCATTTGCAATTTTCAACAGAATACTCATTCAATAATCTGTTTCCACTTACAATATTTATCGATTCCCGACTGCAAACTGAGTACACAGTCTATTCTGGAGACCTTCAATAAAGGAAGATTATTCAATCGTTCCCTTCTAAGCTCTGCTCATTATCCCATTCATCTTGTGATCACTACAATTTTCAGATCCTTTCTCAATTTATTAGGCTTGTTGAAGTAGTCACTTTTTCAGTATTTCCTCAGTCCATTGAAGGTTCATCATCGCATCAGTTTTGTGTTCATCAATATGATACTTTCAGCCGTAAAGTTTATTGAACTCCACTCAACCACAGCAACATCTTTAGTGGTTTGTATTAATATCAGTTACCGCAAGTGGATTCGTTGTCGGAATTGAAGAAACTTTTGGCTCGGTTATCAACTGGATTGAATTAATTGAAATAATCATCCAGTAAGTATTTAGTTCAATTTTCATTTTTGCACTGTTAACGTACTCATATCAATCATCCATTTCGTATGTTCGTAACAGTGACAATGAAGAAAACTTTTATATTTCCTGGAAGTCATTAGGATCGACCACATTATTAAATTCCTATTGACACTGGCATATTTCCTGCCTCCGGCTGAATCATTGCTGTGCTTCAGCCCGTTGCTATCTCAATTATTAGTATGTTCATGACACTACTGACCTTTATCATCGCGTGAATTTTAGGTTTTTGTTAATATATCGTCGAAATACACTATCCTCAACACCACCCAGAGGATAAATTCGTTAACGAGCCTATTTTGTGATCGACCGAAGTTTTGTGACTCGGCGATCATTTGAGTTGAAATTTTGAATTTGTCGCTGATAGTGAAACAGCTTGTGTAAGTTTTTAATCTTGATTTCATCATGAAAGATTCATTTATGCAGTTCAGCGCTCTCATTTTGTCTCTGTCCTCATATTTCTTCCGATATTCTGTCCCATTAAGCTCTACAATTATAGTTTCTTACTCAATCGGCTTAATTTCAGGTTTCACTTGGTATTGTCATCAATAAATTAATATTATTATTGCATCGCTGGTAATACCAAAGCGAAATTTTTAATTAGTTGATTTCAAATCGGTGTTAATTTTTCACTAAATCGTCAATAAATTCTGTAAGTTTCTTCGGCTTTTTTAAACTAACAATCAAATTAGTAGCAAAAAATTAGCTTTGCTCACCCAAACTACAGAAAAATTCTCCTGATTTCATTTCGAAGCTGATCTCGATTGGTGCCATGATAGGTCATTCAAAGGAACATAGCTTTGAGCGCTCAGTTGACACTTTCAATTTCAGACTCTCCGACGTCACCAGCCGTCGCCGAATTTTTTAAATTAATTTATATTCATCAACACAACAACAGCAACAGGACAACACCGACAAGAACAAAAAATAAAATAATAATATAATATTATCAAATTAAATTATTGAATCGAATTATTGTCTGAGGAAAAGTCTTCAATTTAATTGTATGTTTTGAATTCTACTCGCTTTATTTTTTCTACTCGTTTCATTATCTTTTATAATTTCTTCTTTAACTCCGTCACTTTCATTACATTGATATGACGTGATGTTCCGAAATTGAGATGTCTCATCTTAGCTTTATATTATTGCATTCGTTTCTCATAATCCATCTACGCTCTCACTGATATTCACACACTCCATCAATTCATTGCGCCGATTTGTGAAAATATTCGATTTGTGCAGACAATCATGAAAAATGCTCAATCTGAACTAAGCTGTCTTCGATGCGCGTCTTTGATCTTCGTCTCGTTGAAAATTTCTATTGATTGCTATCATCCTTTTCTTGAAATTACTGCTCACTTCACGTTGACAAATAAGTGCGAATGATTTTGCTTCATGGAATTAATCTTTTGCCTATTTATACTCGTTCGTTCTATCACATTGTGATTTGATCATTTGATAAATTCGTACGATTTCGGTGAAAATTTTGGAAACGTCTCAAACAATCACATAAGCGATCTCGAATTGAGAGTGACTCCGGCACGCTTCCCCAAAATTTTCGCATTAGCATTTTGTTATGAGCAGCTGAGTGGAACATATGAGCATTTGCCGTCCATTGAATTGCTCGATCATCCAAATTTTGTGATCCAACTGCTATGTTCTGTGACTTTGGTAGACATTTGTAAACAGTTGTGAGGTTGAAATGATGAACTCGAATGGTTCACTTACAAATTCACATTTCATTGTGATTTCTGGAGACTGAAAACCTTTTTCCTGCTGTTTTGATGTTGCGAACGGCGATTGCTTGCATTTTTTCTGGTTATTACTAATTTCACGTTATCAAGAAAGTGCGAATGATTTTGATGCATTGATCTTAAAGTCTAGCTATTGAATCTCGTTTGCATCATTGCTTTGCGATTTGGTCATTTGATAAATTCATTTGTTTTCGATAAAGAAAGATGCATAAAGAAGGATTCTTTGCTGCATGATGCGAGCATTACATTTGGATTTTATTCAATGAATTATATTTTCTTGTTCAAATTTGACTAATTCATCACAGAACCGCGCTGGAAATTCGAACTCTTGCAACTTGTGCCGGATACCTTTGATATTTGATATGACTTGTGCATACAAGCGATTTGAATAAATTATATCGCCTAAACATTGCGATTTGTGATTGAATTTCTAAATCACTGGATAGCGTGGAGATGACATTCGGAATCATTTGAAAAATTGCGATGATGAATTCGATTTTTGGCAAAAATTATGCGCAGCATTAGAAAATCACGTTGAAAATTCTCAGTTAAGATTAACTTGATGTGCTTTGATATGACAATATCCTTGGTTACCTCAACGTCAAGACCACAGAAACAGTTTCAGTTTAAGTCTTAAATTTATGAAGTTGAATATGTGTATGCTTATCATTAACATAGATTTTGAAGATTTCCCGGGACCAAAACAGTGAAGCATGACTTTTGCATTCAAATTTTACACCATCATCGTGGAATTGCTATCCTTTGTAAAACAGATTTTTAAATTGCACAGAAAGTATCCGCATATTCCGTTGACGTTCATGCCTTTACAAACAGCTGACTTCTGTTGATATGCGAGCGATTTCGGTTAATGAATTGCTTGCTCAGCGAGATTTTCCAAGTGAACTGTAAAAGAATGATGTTTTAAAACAGTTGTGAGATTAACTTGATATGAACTCGGATATACTTTTCGCGAAATCTGCAAGCATTCTCCTTACTTTGGATTATTGTCATCGTATTCGAAGCGCTGATGATATTTCTGTGACTTTTTGATGTTGCGATTGATTATATCAACAAAAACAATAGGTAACAAGAATATTTAACAAGCTCACCACTTATAAAACCAAAAAGTAGTATGGTGATTGATCTGAATGATATCAATGCACAGAGGCGATGCTCAAGATAATATATCAAAGTTGAATGATGAAACATTTTTTGCTTGATTTCACACCCTTAGATATTATAGTGCAGTGCTTCCGCGCAATATGCAAATTGTTTCGAAAAACCTAAAGCGATGAAAGCAACTAATTATTCTTGGGTGCTGAATAAGACTTCATTGCTTTGATCACACCAGCAATTCTGATGCAATTAGGAGTTCTGGTGTCTTATCACTGTGTTAGAACCCAATGTTTGCGTGTTATCATTAGCAAAAATTGCGGTCAATTTTCGCGACAGAAATGATACAAAATGATGTTATCGTTGAGAAATTACTCATTGATTCGCATCCGAACAATAACAAATAATTCTGAATGTCGAGTGAAATCTTTAGATGTATATCAGCAATTTTCCATTTCTTTATTGCAATAACTGAAGATTTTGTGGGCAATACATCTGTTTCTCTTGCAATAACTAGATCGCATGGATGCTTCCTGTTTACTGAACTAATTTTTTGGCCATTAATAAACGCGCACTCTACATTGTTCTAAGCTATCGCTGTATGAATTCATGCCTTTCGCCAAATTTCGCATTTCGCAAATGCCTCAGGCAGTTGCTCTAAAAATTCAGAGTTCCAACCAACCTCTTGAAGCCACATCGAAAAAATGCCTTTTTATTTTGAGATGAACAACGGAATTGAAGATTTAATCAATTACGATCGATTTCATTATGATTGAATTGCTGCGCTTTTGGATTTATCTACTATTCAAAATTTGCACATCACTGTACGATTGCGTTGCCCTGAGCTATTGATCTCGATTTAGAGACAATATTTTGGCTTCTTCAAAACTGCGCTTGATAATTTTGATGCCATGAATAAGATACTTTGGACTTATGAGCGATTGGTCAATTGAACCGTATCTTCGATTGCGTTTCAATTTCGTTGCGATTAGTGCAAAATTCTTCCGTCTGTAATCCGAATGCATACTAAATGTGTTCGGATTTCACTGTAACCTGTAAATCGTTCCAAAATTCATGCGTGAAACGGCTGAATCAATCACTTTAATGGTCGCAATGAAAGTAACTTCGTATGCTTATGCTTGTGTGCTCATGATGACTTGATGTGTTCTTATATTCGCTGATCTGTCAATTCGAATACCGTCTTAATTTGAGTATGTATTCCATCCATTGAATGAGGCTTATAAGAATCTGAACTCTTGCGAAGTCTTGAACATTTTCATGCAATTATATCATTGAACTGATCGTAAAGAATATTGATTTTTCATAGAGCCACTTTTAGAAGAAAAAAAAGAAAGAATGATGAGCGGAAGGAAGGCGCGCGGAGGAACAGCAGCGGGAGCCGAGGTACCACGTCCCGCAGGGGACAACCTGATCGCGGCGGGGGCAGGGTGGTTGCCGTGCCTGACACTAATACAGGTACTGGCCACATTCATCACCCTCCCCGACCGCCCCCGATTGGCCGGGTATATCAAAAAAAGCTGGCTGTATCTGGCCAGGTTCGATAAGAGGCGATTTGGAGCCAAACACTATTGTAAGTCATCGCATTTTTCCATTCGAAATAATCAATTTTAGCATCGCTATCATTGATCCGTTTTAGGAACAAAAAATTCGTCCGTTACAAGAACAGATAGTAAAAGGAGAAATTTCCTTTTACTAGCTATCCTTTCCTTGTAATGGACGATTTTTTGATACTCTCCTTTTAGATACTCACTCTATTTCAGATACTCTTTGGGTATTCTCCCCCTCTTTAAAGAGGCCAATTAGAGAATTTCGATTATCTGAGCGATGAGCCATAGTTTTAATATAAATTCCAGCCGAAGAATAATTATCAGCTGGTGTCTAGTATAATATTTAGCAAAATCAACTGATATTATTTGTATGAAAACGCAATAATGATGTTTGCAGCGGACCTGGTCGAGGGGGACTAAATTGCCCCCTAGTGATACACGCCATCTGCCGGATGAGGAACGTTCAACTGATGGTCCACCAAGGAGGATTCGGTGGGCCATCTCACCTATTCGGCGTATCCGGCCCCGTGTACCAATGCATCAAAATGGCGGCCGGATACGCCGCTATGGTTTGCCCTGGCGCCGAATTAGTAAGTACTCATGAATTTCTGAAATTTCGTCGCTTTCTTAAATTCAAAGTTGATTTTACAATCGTAATTGCTGCCATTGATTATGTTTCGGAATAAGTATTTGAATGAAAAACGAAATCTTGGAAAAATCTTAATATTAATATTTTGTTAGAAATGAACTAGCATGCGATTGATCATTAGTGATATGCATAGATCGTAAGAGTTTGACATCTTATAATGAGAAAATAAAGAATCAAAATGTCTATCATTGGACGACTTCTAGTTTTAGCTATTAACTTTGACCGTATGATGCATCAAAATAGTTGCATTAAGTTTTATCGTTTCTTCAGAATATTTCATCCTCGTTTATTGGTAAATTAATCTTTCAAAACCGATATCAAATGAGAGTCTTCATGAAATGATCTTATGAAATTCTCTCAATCCTTTTTTAGCTCGAACTTCAAAGAACAAATATTTGTATGACCGTTTTTTAGCCATTTTCAGTTCATACAGCCATTTCGAACGTATAACCGAGCTGATTTTCAGTTCAACGACGCAGACTTCGAGGAATTTCAACCCGTTTCGGCGCCAGGGGCCTCATCCGGCCCGATCGCCCGGCCAATCGACACGCCGCAGTTGTCCCCCACCCCCAGCCCCCGACCCCAAGAGACCCCCCTACCCGCTATTAACACTAACACACTGTAAGTTTTTAATCGCATTCATTCGAACAAATCTAATCATTTAGAATATTTTCTACTCATATAATATGAAAGATGAAGATATTTATGGGAAAAAGTAGATGTCCGGTGTTCAATAGAATCAACGCTGCGAATTCTCCTTCTTTAGAAAAGAGTACGACTCTTATTGTTAGATGTTAATAACACTGGAAAATCTTTCAGCCGATCCCCCCATGAGGAAAGGCAGCCAACGATGAAACCCCAGCCAGAATTCCGGCTGCAGGACATCTCAAAACTGCAGCCGGAACATGCAGCCGGGCTGGCGGCACCAGCATCGCCGCCATATGAGGTGTCAAACAATATTGTCTGTAAGTTTCACTTTGACAAATTTAATCGTTTTATTTTACTCATTATAATTATTCCTTGAGAAATATTCAACAGTCAACAAGAACATTTGCCTGAAAGAGCTGAATGTTACGTTTGTTTCGGCAGTTGTATCGAGTAATTATCCATCGAATCGCCTTTCAATTCACAACTTCATTCGTTTGATCAGTGAAATAGAACCGACAAATGAAGAAACGTTATGCATCTGTTAGCGATAAGCCATTTGATGAAGTATTATCGAATAGTCAAGATCAAATGGCTATTTCTAGTCAATCTAGTTGGTTGAATCATAGATATTGAAGTAGTTCTGCTAATCGTTACTGTATTTCAGATTGCCGCCTGCCCGGCTGCACCAGGCCGACGACGGGCTTCAAAACCGTCTCGGCCTGGAAGCTCCACGTGCGCAGGGCTTCTTGCCACCAATGCGAAGGTAAGCTCCAGTTTAATTCATCTCTTTTTGTTTGCGTTCTTTATTTTGCTGAACGATTCGTCTAATTGGTGTTTTAGAGACTGACTTCGCAACAGAAAATTAGTAAACTTAAGGAGCTTTTGGATTTTTTTGAAATCGACAGACTTCAAATGTACCGGAAGTTTTTTCTTGAAATCAGCATCATGAAAATTCTTGTCGGTTTATAAACTCAAATTGAATCAATTAATGCATTGACAGCGAAATTTCTCTAATGCGCAATTTCACGCGAATCTAATTTCAGCCCTGTGCACGTGGTGCGGATACCGCGTGCTCGTCCCGGCGCACCTTTCCGCGGACGCAACACAAATCCACTTGGACGCACACAGAACGGAAAGGTGCGTCGCCGCGCCCAAACAGCAACTCAGGGCGCGGCAACATACCGTCGCCACCCTCATGGAGCTGGGCCGCGACACAAGCCACATCGCGGTCCCAGCTGAGGGGCCTAGGGCAACGGCGCCGAGAAATGGCAAACGGCGTCTATCCCTAGGGGCGGCGGATGGGGCGGGCACGTCGGGGATAGCGAAGCGCTGCAGGGGAGCGAATCCCGACCAACTGTGAACGGTCGGGATTCGGTGGATCATCGGTTCTGGAGGACGACAACGATCGACACAGGATTCGACTCAACACGTCTATCCCACCAGCAAAAACGGTTAAGTTTTAGCGGTTCGATTTTTTTGATTATTCAATGGAGCACAGAATTGAGTAGTCTGATATAGAAATCTTGAACGAGTTTTGATTCTGATTGGATCATTCTTAAATATTGATGAGATATCAGGACAGTGCTCCTTTGAGATGTTTTAACGTTCACACCTTTTCATGCCATTTTGCTGGTGGGATGATTTTGTTATGTGTTATTGTCGTGTATTGTTGTTGTCCTCCAGAACCGGTGATCCCCCCTGTAGCGCTTCGTTGGCTGGGTGTGTTAGGCTGCCTTTCCTCTCCCTTGATGATATATTCCCCTTCCCTCCGTCCCTCCGTGATGATATGATTTCTAACTACTAACTAACATCCCTTCCCCATCCTCCCCGATTCTGAT